>JXXA01016206.1:0-11366 GCA_000956255.1 Anopheles punctulatus
CCCACACGCACGCACTCACACCGACCACAACAGTTTACGTAAATGGTTTGAGTGAGAAAACAACAAACGTTTACAAACCCCATTTTGCACAATACTTCTCTCTCTCTCTCTCCCTCACTCTCACAAATGCACACATTTTCTTGCTCCTCGGCCCGCATGTTTTATTGGTTGCTGCGAAAATATGAATGCTTATTTTTGTATGTTTAGATCAACGGATTGATTGATCGATTGCCCAGTGCTGGAGCGGTTGTGAGCTTGAGAATGTCAAATTTTAACTACCATACTACTACCGTCCAAGCTGCTACACTGCTTCTTTTGCTTTTAGATTTTCCTATCTTATTCGTTATTGCATTATGTTTACTGATGAATTTTCGAATGATTAGGGAGAATGAGACTTACGGTTGGGCTTGCAGATAGCTAGCACCAGGGTTTTTTTTATAAGGTAGAGTAAAGGAATTTTTGTTCAATACCTTGGTACTGCAGTGGTCGCTGAGGGAGAACGCTCGCTTCGCTTTTGTGTTATTGAACACATGGCTATTTTTTGCTGATGGATTTGTTTGGGATTTGGTATGATACAGTGATAATTTCAATTGTTCATTATTCTTATGATCGCAACCGAATACTCGCATAGTAAGATTCACTCACGTTCGATCAAACCGCAACAGTTCGGTTTCGTTTTTTTTATTTCCCTGCGCTTTCCTTCTGGACGCCTGAATGTATGCAAGTTTATTTTGCTAGATGCTGTTTTTATTCTTCGTATACCGCAATAACGAATATAATTTTCTCTTCGTTCCTACTTGCGAATAAAACAAAAAATGACTTCCTACATGAAGATGTGTTGTTTGAAGGATATGGTAATATCCAACATACTTTTATGTCGTACCCCGTCTCCACCCGGTATAGTGTGCTTTACAAGGGAAGCAACTTCGGCATTTTGGCACTTTTCTCCACTATCAAGGGAGAATACGTACGTTACTTTGGTTGCCAGCTGGCTCGGCCGCTTTCACCGTCAATTTTAATCGGCGAATGCGTTCTCTGCTGCACTACGACTGCACGTTCCGCAACAGCAGCTGCTTCAACATAGTGCTGTGACCATCGTGCAAATCCATCGTAATAAATGGTAAGTTCGGGTGGAAAATAATTTCCATTACGTCTAATGATGAGAATTCCACTAGGCAGAGATGGTATGTGTTAATGTTTTTTTTTATTTTTATTTTTATTTTCAAACACTCAACGTTCGCTCGCAAACTAGAGAATTCGCGCATCACGTCACCCTATACCTATGTGACATGATGTGGCAAGGTTTAAACGAGGCAGTGTTGCAAAGGTAAAAAAACGAAACCTTAGCGGTAATGCACATCGCGCAACAAAGCAACACAAAAGCGTCCAGGTTCGTTGCACGTGTGCACATTAACCAAACCAGGCAAGCCATGATGAATGGACCCGTGCCCGGGCAGTGCTAGCAACTGAAGCAACGTCAACACATTAAAAAAAACAGCCCTTGCATTGCGAGAGCATCATGCCGACCGCATTTGTCTCATCTTCTTAATTGGTTTCCCACGGTATTTTGTATGTTTGTTTGCTGTTTGCATTTATTTTTTTACTAGCAAACCTCCATCATTACGCATATTGTGCTGAGAGGTTTGCCTGGTTTTGTAGAAAACACAAATAGAAGAGCTTGCAAGCAACTTTTAATTTGTAATGAGCGTGCAATTGCTGCTAATTTATGTTTCAGTTATCCACGCCGTGGAAAAACAAATAATAAAAGTACTGCTGAAACAGGCACGGACTGCTTTGGTTAGATTGTATACCTTTAGCGGATGCAGATTCAAGAGAAAACAGGAAAGCAGTTTACGACGTTTAGCGATTTTATCGACGCGATTGGAAATCGCCAAACTTTACAGGTTACTGAAATTTGATTCCATGTACTAAGTTTTTCTCTATATAATGTAAAATGTTAAAACATGAGGGTTTTTAAATTTATTTGAAGGTCATTGAAATATATTGAAATATAATAAATATTTATTTTTATTTTGCTTACTTTAAACATGTTTATTTTATAAACAGAGTCATTTTTCTGATTGGTTTGGAGCAAAATGGTTTTAATAAATATGATAAACAATTGAATTATGTAAAAAAAAAATTATTAATATTTCATAATTTTAGTTGAGTTTTGAAATACATAACAATTATGAACAAAAAATATTTTGCTTTATGTTAACGCTATACACGCTATAAGTTTATATTGTCTTATTAAATTTTCCAATCTTTCGTTTGAAACATGAAAATGTTTATTACACGTTAAAACAATAATAGTCTATTTATTATAAGTAACTGGAACGAATTTCATGTTGATAATTTTTCCTCTAAAACCATTCATTTTGTTAGCAGTTTGGATCTCCTAGCGCATATATGAATTGAATAATTTTAATGACTTAAAGAAAACATTTGATAAAAATTTGGCATTGAAAATCCCTCTTTCTGAACTGAACTTTAATTTTGAGCTCATTTTCCAGACATTAATCGACTAAAACATCGTATTTGAGCTATCACAGAGATCGGGGCATTGGAGTGGATAAAAAAATAGATCCAGATTTAAAAAAAACAGTTCACAGTTTAAATTGAAAAAATATTACATAAATTGTAGCTAAAAGATGTGCTTGCGATGAACAATTTATGAATTTTGGTTAAATTGTTTTGTCAGAATAATTTGTTTCGTGATCTCTCAAAACAAACTCACCCATAAAGTGAAAAATTCACAATATTTTCCAACGTCGATAAAATCGCTTACCGTCTTGACACGACATCCGTGCAACGTGAAGTGTTTTAGCAAAAAAAAAATTTCAACAAAAATGACTTTTAGGCTGACTAGGCAAATTAGACATACCAAAAAGTGTGCATAAAAGTGTGTACGTACAAAATGCGTAAATTGATTGCGAAATGTAGTCAATGGGAAACAAAGCCTTCCGAATTGTTTAACAATCAGCTGAGCATACTCAAATATAATTTATGCCACACAGATACAGACCACAATGAACGAGTGTATTCTTTTTACGTTTGTGTTAGATTGAAGACATCTACTTAACGAGCCGTAAAAAAAATGGTTCTAGTTTAGCTATTTTGGAATATTACAATACTATAATACTGTAACGCTAGACACTACACGCATTCATTCCAACCCATACGCTCGCACGCACACACAGATTTATACATACAGACCTGCCCGAACCAGAAGAATTGTGTGCGAATTCAGCAGCAAATAAATGTTCTCTGCTCATGCATGCCTTTCCTCTCGCACCAACATCGCAGCCCGTCTACATCCGGACAGTTCTAGCTTAAAGTAGTAGTGATGTTTTGCTTTTCCCATTTTAATGATCACGTAATTGGCAAATCAAACAGTACGTCGTACGCCAGCTCAGCTTGATGCCGTAACTAGCGCTGCGTTATTTTTTTTAAATTTTTGTTGTGTTTTTGCTTAGCCCTTGGTCGAAACTAAATAGGTAATTTAGTCAACAAACAAACCCATGTTTTTTGCGGCTAGCTCCCTCACTACAGGACACCTTCCTGATCGTGCAGTCGTCGAAGGCGTGTGGGTTAGGTGTCGCATGCTGGCGACGTCCGGTAATTCACTCATCCCGTGACCGATCCGAAGCATGGAGTTGGTAGATGGTGGTGGTTGGGAGTCGTAGCATCAGAATCTTAGCACGATCGCCACCGCGATGGTAGCGGCCAGTGGCCCGAGGGCACCGACCACCCGGGAACACCGGATTGGGTGGTTGATGCTACCGCTGCTGCTGCTCGAGCTAATTAGGTCGTTCTCGCCCGCCTGCAAACCCTTGTAAAGGCGACCGTTTTTGTGGATTTTATTGCTCTCCTCGGACTGGTCGATGTTGGGGGTGGAGTTGATTTCCTGCAACGGTGGACCGGTGGCGTGGCGGAAACGAAACAAGAGAGGAGCGTGAACGTGTGGGCGCCCTAAAAAAACGCCAGCAACCCTAACCGTGCCTATCGATCCTAGGAGATTCGGCTACGGTGGAAGCTGCCAATTGGAGGCAGCTTCATTAGTATGGGACACACCGGGTTTGGCAAGGTTCTTATTCTTGGATGGTTGGTGGTCGAGAAGGCACTAATTAAACTTCTCACTGCACCCGCCAAACCGTGGGCGAGCCGCAACGCAACCCAATCGCTTCATTACGTTCTGCTGGGTTCGTTTGTGTAAGTAGAAATAAAATGTTACTCACATCATTGCCTGAGGTGTCCTCCACGCTGTTAACTCGATGCGCTGACTTGGTTTTCTTCTGCAGTTCCATTTCTGTTGTGTTGAAAGCAAAGGGTAGACGGAAAACAATAACTGGGATTAGATGACGATTTAGTTTTGATTATACACAGTTTGAAAAATAAACCCATGTTTTCGCCGTCTGCAAGCGATGTGGATTAGACCAGCTGAGAGTCGTGTAAACAATTGTTTTAAATACTATCTCGCTAATACCTCAATCTTTCCAGGAAGTTGAAAGCTCATGGCCGGACGACGCATTCAAACAGTAAGCCGGGCAAAACCGATCTGAACACAATGGTGATGTATTTACGCTCAATCCATGTGCCTGTCCCGTTTGCCGGACAATAATTTCTAATCCGCTCCCGGTACTTCAAACGGATCCGTTCAAACGAAAACACCGTCCATCCGGGAACAATTGGAACAAAATTGTGGGACATAAAATCGCCTTGTCGTAAAAATTAGTGTACGAATTTTTGGGCCACCCTTTTCAGGTCGGTTTGAAAGCGCCCAGCGATTATGTTGCCATAGTGTCGGGCCGCTGCCCCACCGGGAGGATCTCTTTTATTCCATTTGCGCCGTGTACGTATGTACGGCCGCACCTGTACGCAGTGGGCGTTGCAAGGGAAAGTGCGAGGAACGCATTGTGCACGATGAAAGCATGATGATTTTTAATATTTTAAGCGTTTACGACCGTGACGAAGGCTTGCGGTGCGATCTGCAGCGAAACGAATACGCGGGACCAACGATATGTTTGTCAAGTGCTCGCTCGCTGATAATAGCAGCCGAAGATGATCAGCACTAAGACCGCTGTTCCGTTCGTTCGCATGTGGATTGAAATGTTGCTAAGCAAACCCTTTGAGGTGTGCTGTTATTTTCTTTGGTAAATTCTACGCTTTCTCCGTAAAATAAATATTTAAAAAATAAGTTCAGTATCATAAACAGTTTCAAAAACTTTTTTATTCATGTATTATTATTCATTTGCAAACGACAGGAAAAACAAGTTCTGATACCATTGCAGATTTTTAACATGCTTTAAAGTGTATAAAAATTGTGTCAATTAAAATTCTTAAAATGGCTACTAAGATATTTGACTGATTACAAAACCAAATTTTATAATTTGTTATGTCAATGCCACATTTTTGCATAATTAATTACATTAAATTAAATTAATTAAATGTATTCATAGAATAATCAAAACACTGTAAACTTAATAAAATACAAATAAATTATTAAATATCAAACAGACATTTAAAAAGGAATATATCGTAATGTATTCTGATAGCATTTTTGAGCCATTTTATTTAAAATTCATAGCTGTTTTACTTACAGAAATGTGAAGAGTTACTTTAGATGCTTTCAGTAACATTTTTATGAAAACTGAACCGGCATATTGTATTTGGGTCACCCTGTGTCTCAGTCAAACTCAAAAGTACCAAAAAATCCGCCCGAACTCTTGCAACCCGCAAAGCACAACCGACTTCGAGTTCATAATCTATTACTCGTGTATTTTAAAATAGTTTTTCATGAATACAACTATTTTATTTCTTACATCAAGAAACAGCAGCAAATAAAAAAGGATAAATAGAAACTAAGCTGATCAAAGATACCTCACTGTAGCAAAACTACAAAATAGTTTGCCAAACTGAATAGAAATATGTTGCTTTTAAAAAAGAGCATAACGTCAGGCGTTGAGGAGCTTCTCGGCCAATTTTATCTCCTATTGGACGATAACGACATCAAATTGCTTCGTGTCCTAAAGGGTTATCGTCAGGTTCGGACTCCCAACACACCCCTTTACCAACGGTGACATACACGCTGAAGTAGCTTGTTTTGTGGGCAAGTCTTTCCGCTCGCACCTTGTCACATCGTGTGGTTTTGTCTGTATGTGTTTTTTGTTCTTTCTCACCGTACCGTAAAGTGACTAACGTATTGTTAACACAAATTCCTCCCCCCAAGCTCCTGGATTAGGGATTTTTCCGCTGCTGCAGTCGGGTGTGGAAGCAACGAAAAGAATAAACCGTTACGTAGAAGCACAATAAAAAATGAAAATACAGCATAAAACCTGCAGGAAAAAGTGGTTCCTGTATTTTTTTTTTGCTTTATACTGTATGTTCAGATTCCTCTTTTGCATTCCTTTCTACAATCTGCTCCTCTCACAAGGAAGGGCAGCTGTCTTATATTTATGTATGCACCACCGACCCAGCACCACTGACACACGACGACTATCCCCGGGGTTTCTTTACTTCGCGAAGCATTTTTTTATTTTTATTTTGTTGTTGTTGTTCTTGCTGAGAGCAAGTACGTTGCGATTTTCACTCAAAAAACCGTGCGATGGTATCGTTGTCGTTGTGGGGTTTGATTTTGGAGGATGTACGAAAAGGTGGAAGAGAACGCTGCCCGGTTCTCCTACCCTGACCGTTGCCGACACGTTGCAGCGTATCATTTCAGAATTCCCGCCCGGATAATAGACGGTACGTTCCATTTTTCATCGAACCACATGTGCGGCTAGACATACAGGACCCCTGCTACCACCACCGGCGGTTTACACGCTTTTACCGGCGGTGTGTATACGAGAAGCAAAACGTTTTACACTCCATGCGCTGCTGTTCGCTCGTTTCGTGCGCTTTCTTTAACGACCATGGGATCAAGCATCGCTGCTGTATCGTCATCCGATCATCATTATTATCATCTTCATCGTCATCGTCTTCCGGTGGGCAGAGTGGGAGCAGGTCAGCGATCTCAGCCGTAGTGTTATTTGTGATGTGCTCCCCTGCACATTCTGTGCCTTGAGTTTGCGGTGTGGTGTTTGGTTTTCCCTTTCACGATGAATCTTTTCTATTCTGTTGCGTTTTTACTCTTTTGTTATTCTTCTCCGTATTTCCTCTCCCTGAAGAGCACTTTATCCATTCTAGAGACTTTCAGGCACGGTGTTGCTTTCAAATCCACGGGTGGTGGCATTGTTGCGAGCGCAATGTGAAATTTGTAGCGCAAGGGATTGTTTCGCGTTCGGAGCGTGTGAGTTTTTATTTTCTACTTTTGGTGAGTGATTCGGGCTTATTCAGATTATTTAAGCTTCTGTTTTTACAGCAACAGCGCTAGACAACGGATGTTGTACACATATTCACGCATCGAGATGATCTTGTGCGGGAAATAATACGTTTCGAAGGTATTAACAATGTTGAAGTAGTGCAGATTGCATACTTGTGGGCGATAACTTTTCTTGTTTTGCTAGAAAGTGAACCCAGTGGAACTTATTTGTTCAGTAAAAACGCAGCATTAAAGTCATTAATATTTTTAAATTAGCATACATTTTAGTGCATATTCAAATTATGCTGAAGATAATACCTTCTTTCCACGATTCATCATCTTCTTCTATTTTGGCGTAACGACCGAGGTCATGCCTGCCGTTTTACCGGCTTTCTAGACTAATTTTTACCACCATAGCTGGTTAGTCACTCCTCGCTATGGGGAGACGATCCAAATGGGATCATGGTACCAGTTCTGCCGTGTGAAGACCGGCGCCGCTACCACTACACCACCTGGTCGCCCCAATAAAGCATTATATCATAGCTAAAGAAAATATTCCACAACAATTTCCAAAACCTCTTATTGTTCGTTTTCGTCCTCTGCCAATCTTCTTGTTTTGTATGTAAATGAATATTGTGTAAATATACTATAATTGTATAAATGTATCCAACTACATATTCAGAGCCAAATTCCATTGTATGTAAAGTTTATGGTGGAGAGAGTGGCAAGAGCTGTAGTAATGTTGCCTTTCTTTTCTTTTCGTAAGCTAAATAGTTAATTCGTAAACTTTGATAGCAAAACCTGTCAGCCCATTCGGCTGATATGGTACTGGAAGTGTTATTGTAATTTAAACTATTTGTATTTTTTTCATAGCTTTGTTGTAGCTAATACAGGGTTTCTTCTGAACACCTTGCGGCTAAAAAATTTTAACTAAATCGAAAGGAATGCAATTTTGAAATATTTGCAGTGGAAACAAGTTCTAAATATTTGTAAAATGTAAAAAATATGATGAATTTGAAAATAATCAACACTATAGCACTCACCATACAGCCGTATCGTGCCCTCCGCGTCGCCGATGCTGTTCTTCGAGATGCACTTGTACCCGCCCATGTCCGTTTTGTGCAGCTTGCGTATGACCAGCGTCATCTGGACCGCGTACATGGAGCTCTCGTTCTCGTTCATCAAATACCGCTCGTTCGAGATGATCATTTCACCTAGCCACCGCGGGGTAAGAACGGAATTAATGATTAGTGCATGCAGTCGCCATTTGGGTGCCAGCCTTGCATCGAACCAACTAGTCAGTGTAATCGAGTATGTGAAGGTATCTGCTGTGTCGGGCGTGGAAAGGAGAGGGGTACGGGGATAAATATGTTTTGTAGAAGACTCGGCATGTGTGTATGTGTGTTGGCGCATAATCGCCCACTGCCGGAAACCTGAAAGCATGTGCCTGAGCGGTCGGCGTGCGGTGGACAGGCTGGGAATATTTATTTCATTAAACAAAATAAATAACCAAACCCGCACACACTCCACGCGCTATCAACATCAGCGACAACACAGCGCCACCTGGCGAGAAAGCAGCCCCGGTTGACTTCAGCACCTGGAACGGTGCCATATTTTGTCGTGCTGCTGCAGCATTCGGCGTCCTTTGGTCGGTGGCGTGCGTTTTGCTCTTTAGCGTCGGCACCGAAGACGGAACGGAAGGCCGCGGATCGGAGGCACGTGCGTGTATTTTATGATTAACAAGTAATTTAACTTATTTACATTCACAACATTGAATAAATAATTACAATTTGAACAGATAATGCAAAATACATGCACCGTAGTGGCTGCCTTCACCGGGGCGGGTTTGGTTTGCGTGTTGGAACATTATCCCGTGCCAGTCGGATCGTCACGTTCGCGTTCGCACGACGCCACTCCCCGAAACCCAGGCGGTGGTGGTGCAGCGTTGTGCATCTCGCGCGTGCTGTGCCGAGCGTTAAAGCCAGGCACAAAAAAAGGGTACCGTGAACTTTTTAGAACCGAAGCCCGAAGAAGGGCCGGATAGTGCCCAGTGTTGCATCGCCATTAGATGCACCGAGGGTAACCGACGGTTCGCTGAGGGCTGGGGATTGCGATGATAGTCAATATTGCGTTTTAAATGACCGTACGAAGCGTTGACGCATGAATGCACGATCGGGACGGGATACACAGATTGCCACGTTGAGAGGTACAAAAAAAAAGAAACTAATCCAGGAATTGGAACGGGCCATTTGGCACATTTTCAGAATGCTCGCGACGTGGAGGAAAACTAGTACGGCGGGTCATAGTTTTACCCAACAATTTTTTTAAATTTTATTTTATTTTTTTATTTTATCACAAACGCGCAACTACCACGCACGCAAACGCGCTTCAAGTAATCAACAGCTGGCAATAGACGCTATTCGAGTAGCGTGCGGTGCGGTTTGCAACGCGTGAAACGTGACGCACAGCGAAGGAAAATGGTTGCAGTGCAACACTGCACGAGTGAAAATTAATTTTCAATAAATTAAACACTACCCAGAACACACGCGCTCGGCCACATCGAAGATACGTCAGCAAAACGCGCGTTGCTTTGGGAGAGGGGCGGGATCGCATTTGTTGAAAGGCGATGCGATGAAAACAAACAAACAAAAAAACGCACCTCGCGCCAAAAAGGGCAAACTGTTCGTTGCGACTGTGGGTGGGGATATTTTTTAATTTTTGCTCTTGTATTTTAGCATATTCTTTTTTTAGCAGCTCCCACGATTTCTGCGTACATGCAATGGATGGTGGTTTCGGCATTAGTGAAGATTAATTACGCACTGAGCGTATGGAAGCGGGTGGCCGTCCATCAGGCCGACCGTGTGCAACAATCAATGGGAGGATTTGCGCCATCCCGCCGACGGCTGGATAATGTGTTTGGTCTTTTTTTGTTTTTGTTTTTGTGCATGATCTTTTTGAGGGAAATTCACCATTTTCGCGCTGCCAGTAGTTGATGGCTTTCGGAGATGCTTCCACGTTGCAGATGAGCGTCACGTCCGTACCGAGCGGAGCACCGACGAGCTGGTTCGGCACCTGTATCAGCGGATGGACTGTGAAACCGTGAGAAAAACAACACGAAAATAGAGAACAGTGAGGTTATGATTAATTTTTTATCATAATTTGAAAATTTATTGGAAAATATAGCAAATTCATTCAAGTTTTCTTCGCTTCTTTTTGAGTATGGCGTTTACAATATTCGTTACAATGTTATATTCATTAAGGAATATTTTCACTCATGATTTCATCCTCGGAATTGTCATGATGACAGATTTGATTTAGTTAAAAACCGAATTAATTTTCCATTTGATCATCCGTAATCTGACAGCCGACGTTCACGTTAGTGCATTCGTTTAGCGATAGATAACATCTGTGTTGGTTAGTGCGAACCTATTTTGGGGTACGCAATGACAGCGGGAGAAGTTTTCTTTATCAAATTGACCAATCAAATTAACGGATGACTTTTTAACTTTTTTTGTAACTTTTTGCTGGATTAAGTGATGTGTCAAGCAGCCCAATTCGTTGATGCTGCTCACTTTTTGAGCTCAGTATGAAGTTCATTATGAAACTAATATGAGCTAAATGATTTAATCTATATTTTATGTCAGTATAAATTTATACAAAAGGGTTTTTTATTCGAGTATACATCTGAATTCGGATAAATCGGATATATTTCGGATATATCTGAAACTTCTGTGCATCAGTTGAATAGATGAGTCACCACTGAGAATCAGATCTTCAAAAGAGCAGATGAACCATCACTGATATCAGCAGTAATTGAGTGATATATGTAGTTATAAGAGGAAGACTAGGAAAGAGAAATCATCGTAATAATAATAAGCTAACCAATGATGTACACTTTTACAGTAGCGAATGAAAATAGACCGGACCGGAAATGACCGGAAAGATAATAAATGTATGTTTTCTCCGTATTACTTATGTATTTTTTGTTTGTTTGTGGAATGCAGAGCTACCAACACTGATACTATTTCTCTTTCTCTCTCTCTCTCTCTCTCTCTTTCTCTGT
>JXXA01016208.1:0-18233 GCA_000956255.1 Anopheles punctulatus
CACCACCCGCCGGAACCAGGGGCGCCTCCCGCAACCCGGAAGAATTATGCCATTTGAATTGAATTAAATTCTCTCCCAGCGCTGGACCGACTGGGAACGGGGGCAGAAGCTGGCAGCAGCTAGCCCCATCGTACCACGCACGCTGACCTGCACCCCAGGGCAGGGGAGGGAAGCCGTACACAGTTCGGATTATGTAAAGCGGGCAGCTGTGCGTAAACCTCCGACGCTCGGGTTTGGAAAATCTGGTGCAGGGGGGGTAGAGGGGGCGGAAGGGGGCATGGCTGCTGCGCTCTGGTAGCATCTGAAAGTCAAATTACGCCTCCCCCACCCAACGCCCCTCGCGTGTGCTTTCTGTGTGTTTAGGATGCGCGCGGCCGGGGCGGTGTATGTAAATGTTATTTTATCTGTTAAGGGTGTGTTCGGCGTGTTGAACAATTTCTTCCCGAAACCCCTTTTTGCTGCAAACCGCTGGTGAGAGCCACCCCTGGACAGCACGAGGGCATGTGCAGTCGTTACAGACCACGAATGGGGGGGGCACCACCGCCCCACACGTGGACATCAATCAGGCATTGGGTGGATAAACATTTCACAAACAGCACGGACTCGAAGGACAACCCAAGGACGAGCACCGGTGCCGTTGACTTCTAAACGTTTCCTTTTTTTTCCTACTGACCGGTTCAGGATGAGCGAGCCGGATTTTCAATCCTCGAAAGCATTACATCATGGTAGATATGACGGCAGATTGGCAATTGGCAAATGGATTACCAGCACTCATACTAGGCGCGAAAGTCACATATGCGCCTGAAAGAAGGCAATTGCATGAAAAATATGTCATATTTTATGTTTGAATGTTATTTGTTTAGATTATCACCTACTATAACCAGCAGGAAAACACATTCAACTAAATCGAAAAACCTCTCGTGCGACTGATACAGTTGAACAAATCGGACAGATGTTTCAATCCCACATTAGTTTTACTCTCTGCTAGCACTAAGCCAAATTAGCACCTAAAAGTATGCAATCACGTGAGATTCTTCAAACTGTTTAATTGTATAAATTTAGCTGAAAATCATGCAACATTTTTTACTACTCTATTTTTATGCACAAAACAACGGTAAAAATGGTCTCAAATATATCAAGAAAAACAAAGCTCAACAGCCTGATTCCAACATTATCGTCAAATAAATATATTATGGCAAATAGCAAATCCCATATTGGAAATCCTCTAACCTATTATTATTAGTATATTTTCGCCTAAAAGTATGCAATCAAGAGAAACTTATTCACAATACTGATTTCAAAGGTTTATTTGCAATTTTTTCACTAGTTTCTTTTAGTTCAACTTAGTAGTTTACTAAAAACGATACAAAAATTAATCAAACAATACCACAACAAAAAAGAAAATCTCCTGCTGGGCACCTTCCCAGTGGAATGATGTTATTGATTATCTCTTATCGTTATTTTACCGCTTCACCTACGACGCGACCAGGAGAGGCCCATTCAATCATAGCGTGGTGCACTGAGGACGAATGTGAGCCGTGAGCGTTTCACATGTCGCTTCCGATCCGTTTATCAACCGTTTGGCACATACACACACGGACCTTTGGCCTCCGCTTCGGTTCGTCCGGTTCGGTTTAGTTTAATCCAGTGCACGACTCGTGTTCATCTCGGGACAGGTGCTGTGAAGAACTCGATTCCCCCACACTACACGTTATGGACGATTACATTTGTTTTTTTTTTTTACACCGTCATCATTCGTCTAACTCGTCCTGTCGCAACCCTTTGGGTGTCTCCTTTCGCCGATACACTCCGTAATATTACGAAACGTTTCCACAGCAAGATCAAAATATAATACTTCCATCTTCTTCCCCGTCGTCACGCAACACCGTTGCCTCTGGTCGTTTTTGTACTTATTTCTCGCCTTCGCTTCCCAACTGTCGTTCCAGATGGACAATCGACGGTGAACGTGCAGCTCGTGGTAAAGAAGTACGTCGAGCGGGGCAGTCCGGTGGCACTGTACTGTGAAAACGATGTCCTGCCAGACATCCTGTATAAGGTAAGTGACGGTTTGTGGAAAATCTTCTCGATCGTGTCGGAAGAGAACGAGCCAAAGCGAGGCACATCAAATCTTACAGGTGATGGGTAAGTTCTGGAAGGAAACCGGAGCGGCCACCTGAAGGACAAATGCTTCCTTCGGCGAAAATGCCGTGCTCTTCCGGGAGAACGATTGCGAGCTAATTGGGCTAAGGATCGATGCACGGTTAAGTAACTAGTAACGCGCTCGTTTCATTTACTTTCCGCTTACAGGTGACGTTCCTAAAAGAGGACAGCAAGATCTTCGAGTACATCAAAGGACGAAGCCCACCGTATCGAAACTACAGCATACCGGGAGCTGAGATCGATGTAAGTGTCGCTTATCGAACGTGTTTACGCTCGGTGTGGTTCAAAGCGTTTTTATTTAACCTTATTTCGAAATTTAACCTTCTTCAAATACTTCAAATGCTACTCATTCTCGGAAACGATATAATTTGTGACGTAGCTCTGCATTATTTAGCTACGTTAAAATCCAAAAAAGCGCCTTTCGTATAGTTTTAAGCAAAAAAAAAATCTAGCGCCTAAATGTACGCAATGCCTCCCGTTGCCTATCTTCTGGCGCAAGGCTGTTATCACGACCGCAAAGTATGAGGCACCTATTTCGGTGAGTTTACCTCCCCCAATAAGAGCCGCACAAGGCTTCCGACTTTATGAACATCACTCCCAAGCGACGCGCTCCACACCCAGAGGGAAAGGAAATTTCAATAAACACCTGGCTTTAATGGGCTGGCCCTCGGTAGCTTGTTTTTCTTCTTCTTCTTCTTCTCCTTCTTCGGTGACCAGTTCCGGAAGGGAAGCATTACGAGCGCGCGAAAGGTGGCCATTAAAAAACGCATTCCCCGACATTTACAGGTGTCCCTTTCGGTAGCGCGTGAACGATTACGATTGCGCCATTAGCAGCGCCCGGTCGGCGGAGGAGATATTTTACCGCCGGGTTAGGTTTTCCAGGGTTTCGCTGGGTGTGGTGCCCCTTACGTTTGGCGGTTTATCTACCGAATCGTAAACCATTGGCCACCATAAAGCATTCTGGGTGGTTTCCGGGTTGCTACGGCAGCGGTTAGTGCTGCTTCAGGGTTGTAATTAACCGACCGACCGTTCCCATTCGCAGTGGAAAAAGGTGACCCCGTCGACGCTGACGCTGAAGAACGTCGACTACGATGCGTCCGGCTCGTACTACTGCGAGGTGTCGACCGATACGCCCATCTTCACCAAGGCGTCGAATGACGAAACGCTGCACGTGATGTGTAAGTAGCGGGCACGAACACACGCGTTCTTCTCTGCTCACAACCGCGCTCACTCGCTTCTCCACAGTGCCACAGAAGGGTCCGCCAACGATCGAGTTCGCGAAAAAGCAGCTGTACTACGGTGACATGCTGATTGCCAACTGTACCACGTCCCGAGCACGTCCGCCACCGCACATCACGTGGCTAATCAACGGCAAACAGGTAAGCCGACCCGATCCGCACTGCTGAAAGCTGCACGGGATGCAATTACCGGTGAAGGTGCAGTGTTGCCAGCAGGAGAAATTATGCTTACTTCTTAAATAAACTCACCGGCACAATCCACACTCCGCGCAGGTGGATGACGCCCACGTCCGCCAGTTACATCACAACTCGAAGAACAGCCACCGCTCGAAGGCACAGCAAATCATCAGCAAAACGACAATTTACCACGGGAAGGTCATCGGTTCCGGTAACATCGGCACGTCCGGGAGCGTCAGCCTGAAGGAGCTCAAGGAACGCACGAAAGGTAATCTCGATGGAAGTTAGTTCGCCTAGTTCGTTAGCGCCGCAACGCAAGCTGGACTAACTTTGCAAACAGCAGTGGTGGCGACGGCAAGAGGACCAGGCCAGAGAACAAAATATAAAAACAAAACTCCACGCACACACACACACACACACACCCACACACACAACCTCCCCTCTCTGGTGGAAAAGTGTTGTTCGCAACATCCTTGCGCCTTTCAAATGGGCGTGGAATTGAAGTATGATTTATTCCGGGAACGCTGCTGCCTGCTGGCGGTGTATATCATTAGCGTAAAGAGAAAATAAATGGATCATAAATTATGCTGCATAGTTACAGACGTTGCGATGACGCTCATTAGCAGGGAAATAGTATCGTACGGTGCCCGGAACCGTGCGACTGGCAGGGCGAGCGTCCTGAAATGCGTTCCAAGACCATGTCACTCATGGAGCTTGCCGCGTGCCAGGGTTCTCACTTCACAACACTACTCTTGTGTCCCCAACTCACTAAGCCGCATTCACAGTTCCTTAAATAGATAAGGGAAATAATATTAAACGACACAACCGCAATACCAAACCCACTTCCACTTCCTACAGATCACCGATTTATTTTCTTCTCTTCCCTCCATTTCGTAACACTATATTACTCTTCTTGCCTAGCAAAACACTCGTAGCACAATGCTTTCACAAATTATTTGAGTTAAAACAGCCCCATATTTCCCAATTTGCACGTAATGTTACACTTCCGAGTAAAAAACAAAAAAAAAACATTAGCTTTTGACAGCGCTGGAGTGTCACAATAACAACATTACTTTTTGACAGCACGCGCTGTCAAAACACCTCCATTGCACAAAACGCGAAACGATACACTTAGCGATTAAGTAAGTTGTCAACTTGTACGAACGATTCCTCCGTACACACCGTTTATCGAGAGAAGCGAGCTAAAACCATCACATTTCACTAACGTCAACCTGATTAGTAGAAACTCATAGACTTACCTTGTCACAAAATTTACCTCTTTTGAATTAATAAAGTGGCTTTAATATCTTCAAAAGTGGTAAAAACGTTGGCGGTAATGGTTTGGAGTTAAAATAGTGCACATAAATGATAAATCGATTGCATTCTGTAGTGTTCTACGAGCTATAGTAATCTTTTCAATTTAATTTTCCTCTATACCTCGCTGCAGCGGTTGAGAACGACTTCCAGGACAAGCTGACGAAGTCAACCAGCTCGATGGGGCTCGGTGGTGGCAACGGTGGCTACTCGAGCGGTGGTTTCGAGATCCAGCCAAACATTGGCTACAACAGCTTCGAGAGTGGCTACAACTACGGCATTAAGATGCACCATCCCGGCCGGGAGCGGAGCGGCGGCAGCACGATCGGGCTGCTGAACGGTGCGTTCGGTGGTTCGGCGTACGGCAGCTTCGGCGGGATGGCCGGGCTCGGTTCGCTCGGTACCGGGCCCGGCATCGGGTCACCGGACATCGCCGTCGAGGAGAGTGATAAAAAGACTTGGCAGCGGAACGACTACAGCTACAACTACAACCAGTACTACGACAATAAGCAGCAACAGCAGCAACAGCAGCAGCAGCAGCACTACGACAATGGCTACCGAAAGCATCGGTAAGTAAAAGAAGGGGATTGAGCTACGTCCCGCCAACAGCTCCGATCGGGCGCGAACGATACGGAATCGCACCGGATAGTTGGCCTGGAACGAGCAGGAGGCTTGCGCACTGCAACCATGACTGAAAGCAATTTCAATTAATTATCAGTCCGGGCATCGGCAGCGACATTTGCGTGTCTGGTGATGGGAAGCGATTAAATTTCTCACCAGAATCTCCCGAGCCTCTCCACGCCGTGCAGCTCCGTCACCGGTGCACGGGGACGATGAGCTGTCAAACGGAAGCGCACCGATAGCGTACACGAGCCGGCCGTTGGAACCTGCAATATATTACACCAATTAATAAGCCCGAAGCGGATGCTTATCCGTTGGAGGTAAAATAGCCTACCACCGAGCCGATCCGGACGCTGACCCAGTAGGGGCTCGTTCGGCCAGCTCCTGAAGTCACGCAGTGCTCCCGGGAAGAAGCAGTGGAGAAGCACCGGTAAACGACGAAATATTCACACCTTCATCCCGTTCATTATCTCGCCCAGCGCTTGACTTAAATTAAAATAAACATTTCTCAACCACACTCCGCCCTTTCCTCCCAGCCATTTTCAATTCGGAGTGTAACGAGCCGCCGTGCCACCGCTGTCGGATCGCTTCCGCTTCAATAAAGCCGCCGGCCGTCAACTCGCCTCGCCCCCCCCTGGCATGGGCCGCTGGGCTTGAGCAAACGCAAGTAAATTGATTTCAATTAGAGCTTGCAAATGGAAAGCAAACAGCGGCAGCGGGCTGGCCGGTTGGAGGAAGAAAAACTACTCCCCAAAAACTAGCCGCAAGATGGCCGCAGCTTCGAGCGTAGTCACTTTACGGTGAGATTTTCCTTTCCGGCTCGTGCGCGACTTACGCGAACGGAAGCGTGATTGGAATCTTTTAATAGGCGATGAAACAAAGACCCGGCCGCTGTGGCGTTGTTTGTTTGACTTTTCGGTTATTTGACGGGTTTGTTTTCCAGTCAGAAAGTTAGGCTACGGTACGGGGAGCTCGGCTATAGTTGACAAGACTTCGGCTTTTCTTTAGGTGCCGTTGGAGGCAGTGTCTTATTTTTATCTTAACTTTTTGTGCCATCTGAATTGCATAAGAGCGGGCGGATTAAAATAAAAAAAAAGCTGCAATGCTTAATTTACAGCATGACCTAGTATACTTAGCTACATCACGAGATTGCCTACCAATAGGCGTAAATAGGTGCGATGCACAACGTGCTGTCTCGTGCTACTTTTTTACTCCAGCCATGTATTGTGTATTAAAAAAGAACATTTTCATTTCGCATCCATTGAAAACTGTTTCAAAACATTCACGCAATTTCCTGGAAATTGTCGAACCAGGCTTGTCAAACTAGTTTTCCTTTGGTATGAACGGTCCGGGCGGTGAGAACAATGAGACAGCAATCCCATATGCACTCGACGTTGGTAGCTTACCGCCCGCAAGTCGTGAGTTCGACCTGCCTGCTGTAAATATTGCAACACGCTCGGTCGAGTGAACATTACAGCAGGCAGCCGGCAAGTGCACAACAGGAATGCAAACGTTTCAATTGCTGGTGCCAGAGCTGGTGCCTGCCAGTCACGGAAACTGAGGCGCGGCGGGCTGAAGAATTTCGACAGCCGAGCACAATACCACGTCGAATATCAACAGTATCGAGATAAGCCCACCACCACCACCACCACGGAACGTTCGGCTGCTGCCGGGCACGTACCACCAACCGTTGGAATCAATTTTCCCAGAAATTGAGCACACAAACCGGCGCCGGCTCGGGAAAAGGCTGCCCCATTCGCACAGCCATGCTACCGGACGTGCCTGCTGGACGCTGAAGATGCAGCGTTCGGTCTGGTTGTGTCAGTCGGTTGAAAATAATGGACCACCGTAATGGATCGCAAGCGCCTTTGTCTAGCGCGCCGTACTCGGTGCGCTGCGAGCCACCATCGAACAGGCCTTCTATTGCCTTCCGTATGATTGATGCACCCGGTTGCATCCCTCCCGGGAAGTGTCACCTTGCGCCTTGTGCGGCAGAACGTGTCCATTATTTACAAACGTCTGTAAGTGATGTACGCTTGCTCGGTACGCAGGCAAGCAAAAGGGGCCGTCTTTGCTGATGCTGGATAGATTTGTGCGTTGGCAACACGGCTAACAACATGCTTGAAACGGCTCTATATTAGGAGCTTGTATCGTTGAAGATATGTTCGTCCTTGTTTTTTATTGCCGTAAATTAAAAAATCCCTGAGAGTCGCATTTTCAAACATCTACATAATTGACGCCAAACACTTGGGAACCCTTATTTGGTTCGTGTCCGAGATAGAAAACTTTAAATTGCATATTTTGAGCCTGAAATTTTGAATTTCGCCTACAAGTATACATTTACCAAGATTTTGCTACTCTGCCCTTAGAAGACTCAGATAGCAAAAACAAATCGTATAAAAGATTCGCTTTAATAAAGAGAAAAAAAAACTAAATCACCTCACTAGACGTTTGCATCCGGGAGGAAAGAACAATAAAAAAACTATTGCAATTTCATTGTGTCGCCGCACCTGAGCATTCTTTACACAGTACAGAAAACCGATTTCCACGCCCGCTTTGCAAACACACACAAATCGATCTGCAGCGGAGGCATTCATCGGCCCTGGACGTTTCTAACTGTTTTGTATTCTTCCGCCTTCTTTTTTTTTTACTGCATTGAAAAATAACTAGAACATTCGAGTGGCATCCGTGCTGCTGCGCTTCGAATCCAATCTACGTCTAGTGCTGTTTCCACCGGCCCGGGGAGCCGAGGCCGGTTCCGCTTCCGCCGCGTTCCAGAAACGCGAAGGAAGCTCGTCCAAAATTTATGTTTTCGTACAGTTTTATTGGATTTCAGATTGGATCATCATGTATGCATTGCACTTGGCGGCTGGTTCGCCCCAGCTGCTCCCGGGTGCGTGTCGTCGCTGCAGCGTTGATGGCGGTGCACGAATCACGGTGCACGCCGGATGGATTTATATTTGATTTGACGACACAGACAGACCTACGAGCCATTCTTATCTCGGGCGCTCTTTTATTTAAACCGTACCGCCGGAGGACGTTCGTTTAAAGTGCACGACGTTCGGCGTAGCCGAGCTGAGCAGAGCAAATAGAGCATGTGCTTAGTTTTATGGCTCGCTATTACTTATACATTAGACGGTATCTGCGATACAAATGCGGTGAGATACCACCGATCAGTTTCTTTTGACTGTGTATTTTTCGGCTCTTTTTTCGGCAGCCCATCCTCCGAGCACAAGTATAGGCGGCACCTGTATGAGGGAACGTATGAACCGCGCAAGAGCCACCGAGTGTCCGCCTCCTACAGCCAGCTGTCGATCCGCATCACCGAGGCCCTCACCAACAACCTGGGCCGGATAGAGATCACCTGTTTGGCGACGATTCCAGCGCATGTGGAGCCTGGCGAACAGTACGCCGACTATAAAACGTCGTTGATCAAACGTGAGTAGCGCAAAAAAAATCATATAAAACTGAAAATAAATAAGTTTTTTTATCATGCCATAATTTTATAGCACCTAGCGCAAAACACACTAAATTACTCCACTTTCAGGAGCAACGTCAATTTACGACTCAAGCACTTCCACGAAATCAAAAATACAGACAAAAACAACAACTTCAACACAATAAAGATAGCCAATCAGGCCGACCATCAGCACATCCTCCCTCCCTTCTCGTTTCCTAGATCTGGGCCGGGAAATAAACAAAACATCAGCATCTTCTCCTCCCGCAGCGGTAGACCGCAGCTCGCTAAACTGCCGCAGCCCCGCCGGTAAAGTTGAACTGCAGACCGGCAGCGGCAGCTACCAGGCGCTGCTTTTATTTACTTTCATTGCCGGTCGGTGCCGGTTGCTGCGTAATTATCTGCTGCCCCGGATCTAGCATCAACCAGCAGTGCCACCACTTCGCACCACCTCCGGGCCGAAATTATTTACCGTCCACGAACCTGCATTAATTCCAATTTAATGCTTTCGTGTAACGTTTGTTTTTTTTTCTCTCTCTCTCCTCTGCGCTTCACCGTGAACAGACCACCCGGGGAGGTGTGCAGGGTGGTGCGCTACTTTAAATATTATTCACCGAGTCTGCCGGGCACTGATTATTTCGGCGACAGCGTTGACCGTGCTCGAGTAGTGTGCGCGTTTCGCAAAATTGCGTTTACTCAGCGCGTGCAGACCCCTAATCACTTGGTTCGGTTTATTGCACGGTTGCGGAATGTTGGATTTGGTTTGCTTTTTTTCGGTTTTGTTTATTTTTGTGTCGAACATAAAACACAAACAGAGAGCGTTATCTTGCTTATCTTGGCCGTGGAAATATGGTGCACCTGCTTTACTGCCTTCTATCTTAAGTAAGATAATATTGCAATGAAAAAAGAGTGGAGTGCTCAGTATCTCATTACAAATTTCTTTTTGATTGAAAATAGAAACATGAAAAGAATGTAACAATCAGAGACAAAAATCATCGTAAAATATGTTTATGGCAATTTTATAGCAAATCTCGTAGATGCTTCGCAATCAATTTAAATGCTATCGAAACTATTTCGCAACTCTGAAAACTCGCTCCCTTTCCCAGATTGTTGCTAATTCTTGCCAACAATCCTGCAATGTCCGCATTGCACTGTTTGTTTTCGTTGCCGAACTCAGCCCGAAAGAAATGAATCCTGGCTGTCTTTTCCCTCCCTCTCCCGGCCCACGGTGTCCAGCAGACCGGAATGGCAAAATCTCGCCCACAAGTTTTGCTTACTTTTGCGTGCAAACCGAATGAACAACGCCACCGTTGGAATGTCGGTGGTCACGCCGGTGGGCCGCCCGCTCCAAAAAGCTGGCGAGCAAACGGAACAATGACAAGCATACCTGCCGCTCCACCTGACTGTTCCTCTTCCCCGCGGGCGTGGGAAAGAAAAAAAAAAGTAAACGACGATCAGCCTGGCGCGCGCCGCACCCGTGGCGATTGTAATAAATTTATATCCATTCTGCTAGTGTCAGCCGGGCCAACTTGTGGAAGCCGCCTGGAAGCGTCCATCTGTCTGTGGTTTGTGCGCTACCAGTGGCAGCCGAGGCCTCGAGCACATCCTGCGCAGGACGTAGTGGTTGTATGAGGAAGAAGAAAAAAATCCCCGACCACAAACGGCGAGCACGAGCACGAGCAGGTTTACGGTCAGTAAGGTAACCGTCACCAGCAGGCTTGGCGATATGATCCCGGGGTGTCGGGGGCGTACGGGGGTATCCCAAGCCAGCAGAGACACTCGACCCACACCGGCCCAGCTGATCCCGGGTGATCCACCACCGCCGCCGGTTGGATAGTTTCCACCCACACGCACACAAACAAAAGCAACCTCCGGGATGGCAAACTTTGTGCACCAACCGACTGCTAAAGCCACCGACCTTCGCTCAGCCCTGCTGCCCGGAGGTCCTGCTGGTGTCATGCACTCTTTGCGCGCCCTTTGTGAGCGGCAAAACTTAAGCATAAAAATTTGCGATGAAAAATAAAACTCCAATCCAGCCGGGGCGTGCGGTTCAACAGCGGCTGACAGGGTTGAACGCGAATGGAAGTATCGCTCGACGGTGGATGCCTTCTATTTTTTTGTGTCCAAATTTTCGCAACACATGCAAAGTGCACTGGTGCGTACAATTTGTTGGGAAGTAAGCAAGAAAGATCTAGATTTTTTTTGGGCAGAGGAATGCGTGATTCGCAGCACCGAGAAAGCAAATAAGTGGAAAAAGAAATGTTTTTATTGATGAAAAAAGAAATATAATTTCTTTTTATAATTTGCATACTTTTAGGCTATTTCCAGCCTGCAAGGGAGCACAATTTCGCTTCCACCATCTGACATTGAGCTTGAAAACAAATGTGATGCGAAAGTGTTACGACCGGAATATGCAATCTAAGACATCTGTGGAATAATACAATCGATTTGAATCCTGTCCTATCACTGCTGCATACTTTCAGGTGCACCAGCTCAACCTAAGCCTAAACGTATGCAACGTTGAAATTATAATCAACCAATAATCAATACGCCATGAAAGCTTCATTTTCTGCCCCAATCGATACTTTCCACCGGTTGCGAACGATTCGAAAAATAGCTTTATTACGAAAACATGATACTTGCTCGTGCGCGCGCCCAATCGGTTACACGAAACGCGCCGTCGATAATGGAGGAAAGCGAAACAAAACACCGACCGAAGCGAAACGTCACAAATCATGCCCGACCGCAGACCGATTGGAGGGTGGAGAAAATGTGGGATTAAGGAAAAAAAATACTGACGAAAGATACGCATAGCAGGCGCCTGGATTTGTCTGGAATTGAAATGAAGCCTCCGCTTATCTGCCTTCCCCCGAATGGGGTATTTTTTTTTCCCGGGAAACAATTAAACCAGAATAGTACCACTTTACGAGAGCGCGAGAACGAGCGAAGGGTCGGCGCGTTTGGGGAAGCTACAAAAAAGAGGCCATGATTGATCAACAAAACAACAGGCAGCATATGTTTGTTGCGCCTGCTGCTGCGTGAGTCGCCCGCTGTGTCTTTCGCCCTGGTGCCGGTGAGACCAAACAAAACAGAAAAAAAAGGTTAAGAAAGCACAAGAAAAGCGCCCCTTCATCGTGCTGGCCAAATGCCACGTGGCCTTGCCGGGCTGCCCCGTCGTTAGCTCGTTTCGGTTCTTTTGCGTATTTTTTTCTTCTTCTTTTTTTGCTCCCTCACCCTTCCTCATTGCCACTGGAGGAAGGCAGCCGGGACAGTGCTTATCCAAGCCGGCCAAGCGCGCTGCGAACGATGGCACGGACGGTGGGGAGCCATTTGCAGCAAATGGAACAAAAGCAACATCATTAACGAGAAAGGGTTTTCAGGCGGGGCAAGAGGGTGGGGAGAGGCTAAGCGTGTCGCCCAGCCCGAACCCCCGTCCCAACGGCACGACACTCGCAAAAGGAAAAGAAAATGAAGTATCCTCTTTTGTACTTGACAGCGAAGGCATTCATCATTGTTTATTTATCTTTAGTTCAGCGCGCCGGTGCGTCGGTGCATGTCCTTTGTACTGCTGTCGGGAAGCCGTGTGGCTGCCGCGGGTTTTCCCAAAAGCTGTGGGGGAGGGGGAGGAGGAGTTGAAGGAGGAGTGCCAGTTGCTTAGGGTGTTGTTTTCCTGCATCGTTTATTTTTTCTCCCACCCGGCTGCCCTCCCTACCGACGCTATTACCAGCGCAAAGTATCTACTTGCCAGTTGTCGTGTTGCTCCGGAAAGGCGCAACAGGACTTCCAGCCGAAAGGATGCGCGATTCGGTCGTTGCCTTGCAGCCGGACTTTGTGCGGGCACCCTCGACCGGAGTTCGAAATTTTCCGACACGCTTCCGTTCGAATCCTGGCCCGGGCTAGGCGGGAAGGGCCGGGACACGGGCGAAAGCGCGAGCGAAGAAGATCCGTCCGCCCGTGGTCTATAATCGTGCCCATTATTCTTTCTTTTAATTCCAGTTGAGAAACTTTCATGCTGGGGTTTGTTTCTTTTATTTTTCTTCTTTTAGTCTTTTTATTCTTCTTCTTCTTCACCCATTTTTTCCAGCGCTGCCGTCGGAGTGTTTGATTGAATAAAGTTTTCGAGATAGCGGAAAGGATTCAGACTTTTAAAGAATTTGGCTCTTTGTATAAAAGATGAGGACCGAAAAGGCGGGGAAGCGATAACGGTAGGGAAAAAGGCCGGAAGTGGAACTGTTAGAGTTCAGATCAGATCAGGAAAGCGTGTCAACTGCGAACACGAACGCCACCAGAAAACCATCATCTCAAAACTAGCAAAGTTATGAGCTGTCTATTCCACCACTATATTTCTCCACCGTGGCGTGCTCGACGTGCTTCACACACAACACTTTTTCGGCTTGATTTCAGCTCGTACCAGATACGGAAAATCGCTTGCCTACGACTCATAAAGATTTAGCCGGAATCGATTTAGCACGAAGTATTTTTTTGTTTTTAACATCTTTACATGTGAAGTTACGATAATCAGCCTTAAAACATGTAATTCGCATAGCTGCAGGCGTATCGATCGATTTCGCCATGTAGTATGCAATCCGAAAAGCATGGGAAATTATGGCTTTAATCGATTCGAACAGCCTAAAAGTATGCAATATAGTGTACCATTTTTTAATTTCGTCAAAAAAGCTAACAAGCACACCTTTTTTGCACGTGCGTTCGTTTTGTATTGAGCGTACACCATAAACCTGTCTGCAGATTTCTTCCCAAGCGCCAGAAAATGATGTTTTACCTCTTTCACTAAGGAAGCAAAAATACGGCACCACCGCTAATCACTTCGGGCGCGTGATGTGTTGTGCTTGAAATACCGAAACCATTACGAACCGGTCGCAGCTGCAGCGGGCGGAAAGAAAAGCACATTTTCGTCCGCGGGCGGCGTGCGCCGAGCCGGGTTAACCGTGAAGCAAATAATCAACCCCCTAATAGCTGCCATTTGTCAAACGCTGTTTTACTTCTTACGTAATTTACTTTCGCGGGCTCCCCGGTTTCTGCCCAACCCAAAGCCCCGCTATGGGCCCGGGAGAGGTCAGTTTTGTTTGGGCGGTAGGGGAAGAAACGTACCTAACACGGGTGGAACTTACGTTCGCTTCGGTGGAAAATTCAATTACAAAAAACTTAAACTCACAAAAAACAGAAACGTTGCGCAGCGAAATGAGGGTGATTAGAGAACGCGATGAGGGAGCGTGTTCGCTCGCAGCCGCTTATCTGTCATTTTTGTGTATTTATTTCTCTTTACAACCATTTCTCATGATGACCAGACCTTGAGAAAGGGCTTGCAATATTTTTTGTGAAATTAAAAAAAAATATAAAAAAAACATATACATTATTTCTTTTACAGAAGTCATTAAACAGCCCTTATTCTTATTAAGGGATTCTTACGATTGCGATTCAATTTTACGAATTCAAACTACCCGGCCCCTTCAATTAGCAAACGAATGCAAGAATCGATCGACCTTACGCTGGCAAACGGTGCGATTCAACTCGCCTTCGACTTTTTGTTTTGATGTTTTGTTTTGTAGCAAACAATTTTTTTTACATATTTCTTTTGCTATAAATTTTTCTATAGATATTTATGCGTTTGCTGTTTTCAAAAGGTCTTATTTATACGTCTTATGGTTTAGCGTGAGTTTTAAAATCTATCCTTTAAACAGGAAAACATTATAGCATTATTGATGTTACCAGTGTAAAATGTTTAAACGAATAAATATCAATGAAGTGTCCCCGCAAGTACATAAAAGCGATGATGATGTTAAAGATAATGACTATAGCTAATTGTGACCTTTCTCTGTCCTCTCATGTTTCAGTCGATATCGAGCAGAACGATCAAACGTCACCCCAGCCGTCGATGAGCGGAATGGCCGCGTTCGGTAACTCGGGCGCCGCGCAGAACAGCTTCCATTCGGTGCACGTGCGCAGCTGGTCGTCCGTGGCCCTGCTCGCCATCGCCCCGCTTGCCCCGGCCATATTCGCCCACTGGCCTGTGTGTGTGTAAAGTGCGCATTCCCTCAAAAGAAAAAAAAAGAACCCTCCCAAACTCCCATTCCACGAAGATGTCGTGTATTTTCTTTATATACATTTCGGTTTAAAGGAAAAACAAAAAAACGTGACCCAACCCCCGCCAGAAATCGCTTTCCCGACTCAAGCAGCTAGTGTCTGTCCGTGTCCGTGCTCGCGTGTTTGTTTCTATGTTGGTGTGAGTTCGTGCGTGTGTAGGTGTGTGCCATAAAAAATGGCCAGAAGGAAGTGTGCGGACCATCCGTAACCATCAGGTCGAATCGAAACGGAACAGACGTTCTCGGACGAACATATTCGTGTGGTTTTAGGAGGAGGGGGAAACGCGATACGCACACAGAATACGAGAGGGGTGGTTTGGCGAATTTGGCAGCTGAGTGCCTCTCGCAGGTGCGTGAGTGGAATAGTGCTTGATACAGTGTCCCGCTGCCGAGCAAAGCAAACAAAAAAACCGTAACAAAAAAAAAACCAACTTGTGTTTTAACAAACAATCAAGCAGCAATCAACATTTCGCACGCATTTCGCATTTCCACGATCAACCGAGGCGCTTGTCAAACCCGCCGCCGGACGCCGGCAAACCGACGACACACTCTAACCCCAGGCGGGCAAGGTAAGTGACCGAACGCTCCGGCACGGCCGGTAAACAATAGAGTTCGTGTGTTGTTGCGAGACGACGTTCGTCACATTTTTGCGCGTCCAACGTCTCTCGGCGCGGCGCAGCAAAATCTGTAATAAAAGCAGCACCACCCACAGCGGGAAACGAGACAAGAAAAATGATGCTAATTAATGTTGGCGAAGTAATATCTGCGCTCGCAAAAGAATTGCTCTCTGCCCAGGGGCGTCCTGTTGGGCGAGAGGAGGTTGAGGCGGTGGAAAAGGTCCGAAGAGCTTGTCAAATGCTGTATTGGACAATGTTCTCGATCTTTTGACCAAGTAAGACTTTTTATAGTAACTTTACTTTCCTCTTTTCCTACATTTGGGAGAATATTTTAACATACTGCACTGACAACTTGATTCGACCGAACCTAAGTGAGGAATTTTTTGCTATGCGAACTTTTTATAGCATCTTTGGTGTATGATAATTTAAGCACTTTTTTATCCTGCTTTGCGAAGCTTGGGAAACAGTTTGAAAATATTCCTTTAAAAATGTTTACATGCATTTATTTACAGCTGTTTTATGGCAATCTCATAAACAAGACGTCATAAAGACTGTCAAACAAGAAACTGTTGTAAATACGTAGAAAGATATCTTCCCTGAAGTACACATATTGATGCTTCCCTGATTACTTGCGGTTCCGTACTGGCTATCATCCAGACCAGAGATTATAATTCCCATACCGTGTTCACAGCAAAAATTTACCACACCCAAAACAACTGCAATCGGAGATTAAGCCTTGGGTCAACTTTTGCCATCCAGCCGTCAGCTCGTGTGCACAATGGCTTGGCTTACAAGCCAGCAGCAAGTGCTTGTAATAGATTCCGAGCCGGGATCTGTGGCTTTGCGGTTCTCAGCCCTCTACCCCCGCAGAAGAGCCCTCCCCGGAGTCGGTTCGATTTTATTGCACCGCTCTCGATTGCACCGACTTCCCGAATGATGGGTTTCGATCACGCAGGCAGGGAGTTCCTCCTGCCGATGCCAATGCTAATCGCCACCAACAATTAGCTGCATTGTACACACGACTTGGAAGAAGTCGAGCGTAAATAGATCCCGGGTGCCGCATCTCCGCAGCCACCCCCGGGCCCGGGCACGGATGGTGAAATGGGGCAAAATTAATCTATCCACAAACCGACACCGAGCGTTTCGGTTTCCTACCCCGGAGTGGGGAAAGCGCCCGGTTGCTTTTGTTTTTGTTACTTTCATTGCTGCCTGGCTGGAAGTGTTGACGAGAATCGGACCGAATAGGGGGGAGGGGGTGCACTGGAAGAACGCGGAGAGAACGCTTCTGAGCACCCTCTGGAGGAAATGCTATTTGCAACAGGTAATCGAAAACAAATGATCAATTAAGTTTATCCGAATGGAAGGGGGGGAACAAGAGAGGCGTACCATTAGCTGATGGAGAAGAGTTGGAAGTTTGATGGCATGAACTCTGCTGTGGGAGTTATATATTGAGTATTATAAAAAAAAAACAGTAATCGTTTGCTTTTACGGGGAAATACCAGCAAACCACAGCAGTTTGACAATTTAAAATACAATTATTAGCTATGAAGCTATAAATTATAGCATGGGTATTACTATGCTCTACGCTGCACAGCGCCCTCTAGCGAGTTGAAACAACAACAAAAACGATCAATTGATCAAAACAAAAGAAACGACCACAACAATTGTACAATTTAAGATATGATATTTTCATAATACGTTATAAATTATGGCATGTAGGCCATTTCTGATAAATAAAAACAATTATGGCATGAATACTATTATGCTCGAGGCTACTCTAGGATTCGTTTACCGCTGTGTGAGCAAACAAATAGTTGTCTTACACTAAATATTACAAATTAATGTTCACAATTTCTTTTTATTTCTTGTTCATTTGCAAATAAATCGACGCAACCCATGTTGTTCGACCTTACCGATGGGCGCACCAAGCGACCCCAGACACGGTCTGGTGAACCGTACTTGTTGTTGTTCTTTCGCCGAAGCACGTCCCCGTCGGAAAGGAAAACCGAAAATTACTTCAGCAAAGAGCGTGAAGTCGGACGGGGCTGGGAAGGCGAAAACGCTGCCAAACATCTCGTCCCTCATCCTAGAAACACAAACAAACCCATCAACTCTATCAGCATCATGATCAACATTATCATCATCATCATCATCATCGTCATTCCCCTCGTGTTGCAGCGCTTGGAGCAGACGGTAAAGGGAGGGGGAAGCGCTGGGAAGAATGGTAAAAACTCCCATAGTGCTAAAAAGTTCATTATCGGTGCTTTTTCTTTTCCAGTTAGGGACCGGACCGGTTGGGGGCGGGTGGGAAGTGCAAGTCAAGAAAAAAAACAAGCTACACCCAAAACATTCAGAAATCAACACCGATTCCCCGTGGCATAAATTCAATTTATTTATTCAGAACTTGCCACGGCCATTTTTCTTGCCATCCGGGAAGGTGGGAGAACCGTGGCCGCCGTGAACGACGGCGACGATTTGGCTCGTGTTTCGGGGGGAGGGGTGAGTAGGGGTACGGCCAGGACAGCTCGGCAAAAAATCGAACACGACC
>JXXA01016218.1:0-10664 GCA_000956255.1 Anopheles punctulatus
TCTAACGCTATCTGGAAGCAGCTGTTGGGAATGGTTTATTCCTTTATGCTATATGCTGATTCCACAACATACGTGAAACTATTTTGAGCTCCATTAAAAAAAAAAAAAAATCGGACCAATTTATCATGCACAACGCACACCGGCAACTAATATTAGAATCCGATTCCCTCGAGGTCAACCGACCATTCAACCCTTAGGATACACGCATTGAATTACAAACTTCTCAAAAACCTCAAAAGGCCCTACGAGGGAGGGGAACGTACCCGGACGACCTAGACACGAACCGCCAAGGTTAGCCCTTTTGCCGCTCGCTCGCGGATCACTTGCCGAACGCGGAAACGCAAATTAAACCTCCCACCGAAACAAAGCACAAAAAAAATCTAACCCTTCTCTCCCTCGAAAAAAACCACTCTCCCACCCTCGCGAGAACTAACCTTCCAGCCGGCGCTGCTGTTCGAATCGCCCTTATCCTTGAAGTACGGCACATTCTGCACCATCCACTCGTAGATCTGGCTGAGCGTTAGCCGGCTGTCGCTGGCCGAGCTGATGGCTTGCGTGATGAGGTCGGCGTACGACAGATTGCCCCAGGCGTTACGGCGCGACGAGTTCTTCTTCGACGAGGAAGACGCGGCCGCCTGCGCCAGCTGCGTGTTGCTGGAACCTGCAAGTTGACAACGATCGCTCATTAGTGTTGGCTCAATTTGGGAAACATTTTCGACTAGAACTAGAGCGTTACGTCACAAACTATTGGCTGAGAGATATGTTATCAAAAAAAAAAAAAGAAAAAAGATGCAATAAAAACGAAGGACGGAGTACGCTGCTGCGTGTGAAATCGTTCGAAATTGTCTGCGAGCTGTCTGATGCGTTGGAAGGAAATTCGGTATCATTATTTTGCAATTTGGACGTTTCGCTTTAAGCCTATTGAAGGTCACTTAGGTACGTAATGATGGAAAACTGGTTTAAAATTCAGCCATTTCTACAATACATTCGACGATTTGCTAGCTATTTTTATGCGTTGTAAGGCACAAAAAGAAACACATCTTCCGCTTGCCAATTTTCCAGCAGTAGCCCCACGCGAGCACGGGAAGCCTCTCAAGTGCTGATTCTGATTTTACCTTAGCATCTGCGGAACGGTCACACTGGTCAAACCATCTGGCGGGTAGCTTGAAATGCTCCCTCCTTGCGGTCTCGCTGGCAACGTGTAAAACCCGATCATAAGCGATCAACCGTTACTGCATCGAAAAAGGAGGCCAAATATAGCACCGCACGCAACCTTGAACCACCTATACACGCGGACCCTTCCTGTAACGGAGCCGGTCCGTTGGAAGGATCAAATTAAACGGGGGATCCGAAACGAGTGAAAGACCCGACCGTGGTCCACCGTTAGCGAACCGAACGCGTACCAACTGGCGGTGTCCCGGACAGCCTTGGGTGGTAAAAGTTGTCAGACTTTCCAAAAATACCTGCTCCTTCCAGCACCGTTCGGCGCACCACCCGCAGGTGAGGTGAGGTGAGATGGTCGTTGGTGGAGGGAATTTGATTTTTTACTTTTTTGTTTCTAACACGTAACCACCCAGGTCTTCATGTCACAATTTGCTTCTTCCCCTAAGCTTTAAGCCACTTGATTGGCGTTCACTTCTGGAGGTGGCGAGAGGGGGCCGTATTCTCACAGTAACACTTCGGCTTCCATATGGGTGCGAATGATCCAATAAAAAATAAAATAAAATAAAACCACGCACCCGCAAGCGAATTCACTTAAGAATTTAGAACCTTCTCGCAGATCGCTCAAGCAGTTGGTCAACACACACGCGAAAAAAGCAACCTTCTTCTCACCCCCACGGTGGCTGTGGCAGAGCGGGTAAAGCGAATGGACAGTTCTAAATATAGCGCCATACACACGCGCTGAACGCTGAAGTAGATGTCCACCGTTCGCGCGACCGTCCTCCGCGCAACACACCTCACATTCCACCCGTCAGATCCGTCAAAAACCTGGTTGGCGGCGCGAACAGTGTACGAAAGTCGATGAAATAACAAAAAGAAAAAAAAATTGAAATGAAACGGATCATTAAATGTTCAAGTTTTTCTTGTAGTTTTCATATTTTTGCTCTTTACGTGCGCCTCTTAAGCGGCTGGAAAATCGTGCCAACAAGGCGTAAACCGTTCTGTGTGAGTGTGCGATCGCTGCGAGCTGTTAAGGTGTTGCTGCGCGAGAACGCGATCATAAACGAAACTGAGATGAGAATGAAGCTGCACAACCAAACTAAAAAAGAAAAAAAGAAAACCATTCTGCACCAATCAAACCGGCTTAAGCCGGTTGGTGCGCAAATTCAGCTTGGAGCCGACCAGAGCGTCCAGATTTGTGGCGTTAGGTGTTTCTCCTTTTTTTTTTATTGCTCGTAAACTGGGGTAAACCGAGAAACCGAGAGGGGAACGCAAATAAAAAACCGCGCCAGGAAGCGATGATCGGTCGGATCGATCCACGTGGTCATCCTAGTGGTGGATGATCCGAAGTCCGAAAATAGTGTACCAATGATGAGTCCCGCGATTCTTACCCTATCACACACACACACACACACACACCTACACCCACACCCACGCAAACTATTCGTTGCGATGCGCTACAAACCATGCAATTTTTTCCCTATCGCTCCGCTTTCGACACTCCCGCGAGACACGCGTATTTATATCCACGCCGCCGAGCAGAAGGATACGGCTTTTGTTTATATTTATCGCAAAACCCACCCACCCAACCCAGCCACCCACCGTGCCATTACACGCCATGTTTCGGGTGTGCTTCTCTCGCGCGACCTTTTGCGGGTTTTTCGTTGTTGTTGTTGTTGTTCTTGTTTCTGCTGGTGCCGTTTTTTTTTGGGGGGGGGAATAAAACCGTAGTTCACCCTTCTCTTACGTAAGATCAGCGCGGTCCTTCCCTCTAGCGATCGTTCACGGTACGATCGGTACGATAGAATAGCGTTGCGGGAAGTAGCGGGATCAAGTGATTTCGTAGAATGGGAGAAAGGGGTGGGGGGGTTTGATGAGCGATTTTTATTATGTGTGACCGCAAATACTTGAATCGCTAAATAATATAGGAGTTTGGGTAATTTTGTTTAAGTAAAGATATTATTAATTACAGAATGCCTGTGTCGTCTATACATTTTAATGAATGATGTCTAAGTACTGAATAATTCACCTAATACAGAATTTTTCTAGTAAATAAAGGTACAACATTCCATATTAAGATAGTAATAAAATACTCTGGAATGATTCCCAGTAAGTGTTAGAAGCCAACATTCAAACATTCATTTTCAATTAATTGAACATTCATTTTTAGGTATTCGACATTGAAAAAATAGGTAAAAAAGGCACTTAGAAACTATATCTTTAAACTAATATTTTTCCTGAATCTTCATCATTAATTTTCAACATTTTAATCTCATCGCATAAATCAAGGCGGATAGTTCGTTAGGTTCGCCTGTGTGAGCACATCACACCGTAAACCAACGGACCAACGGCACATTCCAACCTATTCACGGGGTCACCACGTCCGGAAGCGATCTGGAACATCCCTAATCCTCGAAACTCGTCATCAAACAACAGCAAATTGGTGCATTGCTTATGTTTTGCGGACATTCGAATTTCATCTTTTTTGTAACATCTTCCGCCAATTCAGCGCTGTCTTCACTTTTTTTTGCGCTAGCAACGATCAGAAACGATCCCTACAATGGAAATTGTAATTGCTCGCGCTATTAAGCGAGTCAAACGATCGTGATCGTTCGATTAAGCGTATGATAGTGTGAACACAGGCTGCTGGTCGTGGGGCGAGGAGGCGAACGCGAACTTGATCCGATGAATGGGAGGACAACCCCTTGGTGCGGCCGCTTTGTCTGAGTGTGTGCGTAAGAACGAGCAACGGCGTAGTAAATCGTTAAGCTCAGCGCCAGATCTCGCGTCCACAACACAGCGTGCCTGAAGGCAATATGGTACGTACCACGTGGGGCGAGTGGTCGGTCGGGGAGGGGGTGGTTTAAATTACGAAAATGGGGGAATTCCATCCCGACAACAGTCCGTGTGTCGGAGGCAAACACAGAGACCAACACGTACCCGTGTGCAGTAGCGTAATAGTGAAGTGGACGTAGTTAGTCAGTGTTAATGGCATCAAAAACCAACACCAAAAAAAGGAACGCACGGTGTCGTGTTATCACGCTGGTTTCATTCGCGGGACCATTTTATCTATTTTTATTCGCGTACCAAGCGTTCGGGCGCGCTAACCGCGTGTCGTACGGCGCCGTGTATTCTTATAATATCGCAACTTTCTCAATTGGACAGTCGGACTAGCGCACACACTAGCGCCACCTTGCGGACGGTTCTTTTCGCTTCTTGGCCCGCTACGGTCCGGAAGCGTAGTAAACGTCCATAATCAGTCACTGGTGGTGATGGTAAACGCATTTCTTCCTACCATTCCCGTCGTTGTGTTTGTAGGTGTGTGGTTTTTTTTTTCTTCAACTGTGTTGTTGTTATTGTTTGCGAAACAAACCGGACAAGCAGCAAACAAATGTCCAACGTGGTCCAATGTGTCTGTTGTTTTTTTTTGTTTGTTTGTTATTGTCGCTCTTCCTTTCAGCTGCGGTGTGTCACCTCATCATCATTCGTCAGCCCTCCCCTGGGCGCGCGGGCGCGCGCGCACACACACTCGTCGTTTATTGCGTCTTGTTTTTGTTTTCATTTTTCATTCGCGCGACCCGCGAATCCGCGAACGCACACGCTGTTTTCGTATTGATTGCGTCCCTTCGGCCGGTGTTTTGGGGTGCCGTTTCCCACCCGCTCGGCCGTCACTTTCGCTTTTCTTCCACCACCACCACCACCACCACCACCACCGTTTGCATTAGGGCTGCATTTGGGCAGCGTTTAGGTGGAGGATAGCGTCACACCGCTCGACCCGTTCAAGTGCACCTGCACTCGACAGACAGGGCTGTTGGTGCGAATGAGCCGGCAACACTACACGGGAGGCTCGTCCGAGAAGTGGGTGATCGATATTTGCTCCCTTTCCACCCTATTCCGGCTCCTTCGCCGGTGACCAAAGTGCATTCGAGAGGAGCCAGGTGTTGCTGAATGACGGCGCAGTGGCCGCAGCGAGGGACACACGAGAAGAGAATAGAGAGACAGAGAAAGAGAGAGAAAAAATGGTCGTAATCGTAAAACAAGTTCTACAAATCAAACCAGGCGTCAGGAATGCGGTGGTATGCAAATGGAGACGGCAACAACAAAAACTGCACTCCAACCTCGCTCATTCCCCCCCACTCCCTACCACCCATTCTTGCTACCCTCTCCCACTTTCCGCCCCCTTTACGTGATCTACTACGATGCAGTTCGAATCGCAATCACGCGGAATGGCGCCTGAAACGTAATTCCGCCACTGCGTTCCTTACCGGTGCAGGGAACAGGTGATGATTTCACAACAGCAAGAACGCCTTTTCCAACCGATTCGGAATGCAATATTAATCCAATTAACGTGTAATTCGATGCTAAAGGAAGCCGGCATCATTTACCATACGGAAAAAACGCTTACAAATCTTGCAAAATGCTTTTGTTGCTGACAAATCGTCATATTTGAAGACCAGAATATAAAATGTAAAAGATCTGTTTTATGTTGTTCAACGTTGCAATCGAAATTGAATGTCTTTCAGTGTTCCAAAAACAAAAAGATTCAAATTTTTCACCACCTATAGATGGCAGATTTTTGTTAAAATTATTCCACATGATTCATCATGTGTTGGGATATTTTTTTTTCGTGCCTAACAATATTTCCCCTTATGTTAGTGCCATTCTAATTTTCGATCGTGCCAATCGCATGACGGACGACCTTGATGAAATTATTGCAAATTTATTCAACGCTTATACTGTGCTTCTTTGCTTCATTCTGATTCACAAAAGCCATTACAATCCAATAAAATCCCTACCGAGAGCTCTCTTGTTTTTAATATATTTTTTTATGTGTTCGTTCACATTGATACATTGAGCAATACGGTGAAATATTCGATGCAAGGTGTTTAAAAAAAAAACTTTAAAACAAAAACAGTATTTTTAATCCTTTTTTCGGTAAGAAAAATTAAATACAATGATAAAGGAACCATAATTCAGTAATCTGCAATCCATTGAAAATATAATATAAATGGAAAATAATAGGTACGACAAATGTATAATCTAAAAATCACGCTTCAATCAAAGACATTTTAATGAGCTCGCCGTTAATAAACTAGCCGCATGTATCCGTTGGGTTAGACTTGTGCAGCAAAATTCCCCACCTGATCGTCTGTCTGTCTTGCGATGATCATCTTTAGCATTCGCAAGAATTCGTCTAGCGATACAACCCGAGCTCCGTACAGTGCCGAAAGCAAATCTCTCGAACCGGTTCGAGCCGGCTCGCCCAGCCGATACGAAATCCGGTTTCGCCAAAAGCCAATCTTCTGGGTGCGATAAATGGCCACCTTCGGGTCTCCTCTGCGTGCAGCCCTGCCCTCGCTGCGTGTTGCTTGGTGGTGAGAGGAGCCGAGTATACTATTTTTTTTTTGTTCTTCTCGCGTCTACAAACCACCGCACGGTACCGGTCACGGTCTACGGCATTTTAGTGGATGGATGCAGGTTTCGTTTTCGTACCTCTGACCCAAGCGTCCCAAACGTCCAACTCAAGTCGGAGTGGCAGCGAATCGGTCGGTTCGGGGGTCGGGCTGGAGGCGAAGGCTCCGGTTTATTTTCGACACGACGGTTTTTTTTTTTTAATGCGCCGCGCGGAAGTCCTCCGATGGCGATTACTATCGGCGACCGCGGGCAGCCACGCGGCACCAGACATACGGAGTCTGCCGGGTGCTCGCTGGACTTGAGACGTCGCCGGTCGTAATGTCAAGGAGGTGGGGTTTAAGATATTTGCCTTCCAAATGAGGTAGCGTCGAGAAGAAAGTAGAACGCTCTGTCTGCGCCCAGCGGCTAGCCTGTCCACACAGGGTTTCAAAAAATCTGCGCAAGATTGAACACACACACACGCAAACGAAAGCCCAAAGATCGAAGAGCTTCCACGGCTTCCAACGTCCAGCGTGGCTTCGTCCCATCCATATATGTGAGGCGCGTGTGCGTGTCGCAAAAAAAACCCGCGCCCCGCGGCTAGGAATTAAATCACTTCCTCATTATGACCTCTCGCAGCCACTTTTGAGCCACGGCTAATTCCTGACCGCCGCGAACTAGGAAGTCAAGAACGTTTCTGAACCGGGGGGGCGTGCTCCTCTCCACACATCGGCAACTGCCTTCTGCTGCTGGCACAAGGGGGTAAGCAATCAAAAAAATATATAGTAAAAACGCCACAAGAACAAAATTCGGCCGCCACGTAATGCTGATTTACGAACCGCCGTCCCAAAAGCCTGATCACTGTTTCAAGCCGAGACAGCGAGCGAAACTAGGAAGAAGAAGAAAAAAATGAGCCCCAGACACCTAGACACAGCCCGTCGTGCCGGTCGTGCGGTGATGGTGAACAAAAAAAAAGGGAAGGTGAGCCTGTCTAGAGCCGTGCTAATCAAAGCGATCTCCACCTTCCCATCTCATCGGGTTTCCCAACTCCCCCTCCCCACTTCCCCCCAAAAACAAAAAGAGGTAGGTTATGATCACGACGATCGCGATGGGAGGAGGGGAAGTAGGAAGAAAAACTGGATTTGCGGTGGCAGAGCCAAAAATGTGTGCACCATCGCCAGGTGGTTCGCTCCTCTGCGTGGCTGCTAATGCTAAGTGTGTTCTCCAAAGAAACAGCCAAAGCACGTCAATCGGAACAACAAAAAAAAGCGAACAAGAATGCTGGGGCAATCGCGGCAATCGCACACAAAATGAGCCAGACCTGAACGGTGCGCGCGCGCGTGTGTGTGTATATACACGAATAGGAAACATTCGGTAAATTCGGCGCGTCTAGAATCCAACACACATCTCATCATCAGCGGCCCGCGAAGGTCAGATTCTTGCGCCGCACAGAACCACTCTACGCGGCCGCGAGTGTTCGTCTGTCTCGCTTTCGTTCGTGCCGCTGATGGACGTAGCTACTGATGAAAAAAAAAATAATAAAACGTGTCTAATCATATGGCGGTAGTGGAGGGTGTCGTGCGGTTTCCAGCGGGAAAACGCCGGTGGATTGAAGTGCCTCCCAAACCACACCATGTCAAGTTCTCTTTCGCCCCCGAATATGCCTCCCACCCCCCCGTATCGCCATCGTTTATGGCTAGTTTATTTGATTTGGTTGCGGTAGGAAGGTTGACGCGAGGTACTGGGCCCCTACACAAACACACACAGGCCCACTATCATATCATGGACCAATCGATCATACGAACGGGCGCAGAGATAACGCCAAGGCACGAAACGCTCGTTCCCAACCACACGTACAAGCGAGCGGGCACATGTGGTCGCGCGCTTATGGCCAATTAAAAATGTAAACATTAAAGTAGGAACCAGCTCGCGCGAACCACCTTTCAATGACACCAACACACGTACCGAACCGTACGCAGACAAAGTGGCAGACTTTGCGCGACCGCCACCGGTTTGGTTTTGCTGCGAGAGAACGCGTTCGCGAGCGCGCGCGCGCGCATTTGCGCACCCTACGCGGAAGGCTCGTCCGTCCGCGTGTCTATCTCGTTAGGAACGATTGCTGCGGGTGAGTGGAGGGGGAGGGGGAAATGGTGTGATGCGGTGGCGCACCATTCCCCGCAACCGGGGTGGTGTTGGTCATAGGGAGCATCTGCGCTTGATTGAGCGCTTTTCTATCGGTTCTAGATTTATGCCAATTGAGCGCGCACCAAAATGCCGATGCGAAGAATGTATCGTTTGGACGTTGCAAAGAGGGCGGGTAAATTCGGTAGTAATTTTACGGGCAATACTTAGCAATACCGAGGCAATTAGCAGCGCGAACGATTACGTAACGTCCCATCACACTACTGACCCAGAAATGTTGCTCTGTATTCGCGTCAAACTGTAACTTCCGGTTATTCACGGTCAATGGTGGGTTCTCTCACAAGCTCACAAGCCCGATTCTTGACTTCGTACTATGCAACCCTATGTTCTGGCAAGTCTTCGAAAGATCTTCACCCATCCCTAATCTCTGAACTCGAAACTACAACTTAGTACTAGGATGTGAGCCATTTTAAGAAAATTCTGGAACTCTAGCACTACCTACATCCAGATGCAGGCGCATGAACTTAAAAAACTTGGGACATTTTATTCAGGACCTTTTTGTTTTTAACTCATCCTCTGCATGATTCACAATCTAAGTAATGTAATATTTAGTTATGCTCGAGATCGTTGAGATCCTACATAGAAAGGCTGTAAGTCAATCGTACTCAAACCGCTAACTGTGCGGCATGGAGTGAATGTGGACATGCAAATAACGCCGCAGACCTGGCAGAACCCATTCCATAAACATTAGTTTGCGATTAGACTATAGCAGTTTTCTCGAACCAAAAACTCAATGCCTACTATTAGCGTATCCACACATTTGACAGCTACTAGACCGACTTGACAGTTGGGCGCCCCAAGGTACGTACCGGTGTTGGCTAACTGCTGCGTGCTGCACTTATTGCTGTCCGGTTCGGTTTCCGGTTCGACAAAGTTCTCCGGTCTCGGCAGGGGCCATGTGTTGGAGCGGGCACGGGTCTGAGGCTCGAAGCCGGCATCCTGCAGCTCGGCCATCGCGTCCATCGGTATGCCGTCGTTGGAAATGTTGTCGTACATGCCACCGCCGCTGCCACTGCCAGTGCGCAACGGAGAGCCCGGCCAGCCTCCGCCGTACGGATCCATGGCCGTTTGCTGTGCCTCTTACACCGCCACCAGAGGGAGTTTCCGACGCTAGCAGACCAGGCCACACGGAACACACACACACGCACACACTATCGGTGGGTGGAGGTGGAGAGGATTTCACGCGTTTTCGTCCACTATGGTTCGTGGAGTGTGTGTGGCAAATTTTTCGACAATTTTCGGAATTTGGGATATTGCACAAAAACTTCACATTCGGCGTTGCTGCTGCTCACTGGGTATCATCACACGTGTAGACATTTCCTTCACCCAGCCGTACCACCCCCAGGGTGGGGTTTTTTTTTTTTTTTTGGAGTGGTTAACCTAAACAGCAACACCGACTCTTTCACCGATCTATCGCACGGCTGAATCTTGTTTTTGTTCCACACTCTACGCACACAACAATTACACACATACGCACGCACACACCCCAAATCACAATCACTCGGTGAAGGTTAGTTCATCTTCCACAGCGACCACCAACCGGAACCGGACCGTAGAGTTGCTGAAATGATTACATATAATGCTCTCTCTCGTCAGCGATCAGAAGCGGTAAAGGATGCGCAGATTGGTGCAGAGTGCCACGCTGACAGGCGAGGGGGGAATATGAAAAGTTTGTTTAGTGCCCACCGCACCGCCGGTCGGTCGGCGATAGTGTGCCTGATAGTGAAGTAGCGCGGCTCGCTCGCACACCGTGTGGCCTTCACAGTAGCGAACGTCACAAACTAGTCCCGTAGCGCGCTATTGTGGAGCACACACACACCCGTCGCTCGCAATGGGAATTGATTTTCGAACCTAAACGCGTACCGGCCCGCGGGTCGGCGCTTTTCTGGACACACTACAGCCGGACC
>JXXA01016223.1:0-11626 GCA_000956255.1 Anopheles punctulatus
CCCCACCCAGCCGGTTCGTTGGACACTCTTAGGAAACCCGGGCAGCAGCGAAACCCGGTGCACTAATTAGTAGTGTGCTGTTTGTCGGCGTGTTTTATTACGTTAAAGTTAGCACCAGCAAGCATCCGGGATAATGGTAGCGGCTGGATTGACCCCGTTTTTTTCGGGCAACGAGCGACAAGGAAGCGTTGGGTGGCGTCGGGCGGAGTTTTCGATCGTTGCCACGTTCTGGGCGGGATGTCACACCACGCGACCACGTGCGAGCGCTCTTGAAGCACAAATTAATTATCCACCACGATGAAGACGTTTTCGCGCCGTGCTTCGGCAGACTGGCGGGATAAGTTTTGTCCATAAAATTGTGACCTCCGCACGCGTGAAAGTGACGTCCACGGACGATGGTTCACGACTGAGGTTCACACGCCCCACCGGGCCGGGTTTCGTATCGAAGTGACAGCGGGCGGAAATTACACGCCGAACATACGGCGGAATCGAACACGGTCGACTATCAATAGCGACAGACGCATACACTTGAAGGTTTTCACCGCGCCCTGGGTCCGCTGGTGTTATTGGACCCCGAAATGCTTATACCGATGATCCGGCCTTTCTCTATCCTAGTCGGCGTGGAAAACCTTCGGCACATATCGACACACTCACACGGTTTAGCCTAAAATGGCTGGAAAATTCCTTGCTCCGCACGTTCGCCGTCCTCCCCAACCGGCACACGGACACGGTACATTTGGGGCGCATTCCGAAATTCGTGCCACTCCCTCCCCAACCACAGGGATAAAGCTGGTAAAGGCGTTACCCGACAACCCCAAACGATTATCGGGCGACGTTCAAGACGTGTAAGACACGAACGTTCCCACTGCTGCGCTCCGTGCTGGGAAGGCCGCTTTCATACGCGCGCGCGTGTGTGTGTGTCACCCAGCCACTGGGGGACCCGCGAAAAGTAATTAACTTTTTATGTAACCAACCCACCGGGTTTCCACCCACACGGGGACGCAAAACGGATGCGTTCAGCTCATCTGGCTCCGGTTCCCACCGCCAAGCAGGCGGGGGGAGGTGTGAAAATATATATATAAAAAAGCCACCAGACCCATTGGAACGTGGTTTACCGTGGTGGCTCGTCTGTTTCCTCCACAAATCGCCCGCCCGACTAATGTTAGTTACATGTGTGGTGGTGTTTCGATCACACACTCCCGGCTGCTGAAAATAATCCGCTTGACAGTCGTGCCGGATGATGTTCGGCATTTTTTGTCCCCCGCACCGAAAACTCATTTGAGCCATTTTTGTGGTAGCCTTTAAAAAAAACACACACATACACACTAAAAACCCTGGCTGGATCAGACATACAGATTTGACTTGTGTGTATGCGCGTGTGTGTGCGTGTGTGTCAATGTGCCCACATAATAATCGGTCCAATAATGCGATTATTTGCACGAGCGAAACGTGTACGTGGGCGGGGGCGCGGACGTTTGCGTAATCGATTGTAGATGCTTGTACGCGATAGCCGACATGGTTTTTGGTAATTTGGTGCATTTTATTGGATTAAACCGGGTGGGTGCAAACCGGCAATGGGCCACCGGGTTGGGAGGAATGCGCCGCCGACATTTGGCAGGAAAAGTTTAGTTACCGGTTTTTAGTTATTCCGACCGGGCATAATAATTCCGATTAGCTGCGTATTACATGCAGCGGGGCAGCGAAATTTACTGTGTTTTTTTTCGAGGGAAAACTGCTGACGGTTGAATATGGAATTTTGTGTAGTGCGAAGCTCTCTAAGGCACGGTGTTGAATGCATGGGTGATAAATAAATCCATGTTTCAAAAGCTAGATTTGTATATTTAAAATTTAAACCAGTGCCCCATTACAACTATGGAAATAGCCTTTACGTTGGCTAACGCAAGACGACCTGTCTAATTTACAGTCTAATTCTACTGAAGCTACTCAGAAACGAAAGACAAGCTTTAGATTTTCTCCTCAATTGTTTTTATTAAATTCTTACAGTCAGCTGAGTTCATCTTCCGTGAAACATATAATGTACCGTTATAAGTTCTTATTTTAACCACTGCAGATGTTTATGATGTGAACGCAAACGAGGGGTGAAAAAATTCACCTTAAATTAACACTTTCGAAGGATATAAACCTTTTAAATAAGTCATGTATATTTAAACAAATTCCAATTAAATGACAACTTAATAGTGAAGGACCGTTAAACACTGCATAAAATTATGGATTCGAGTGTGTTTCCGAATAACAGACGAAACAGGCGGCCAAAAATCACATACTATATTTTATTTAGTATTTGTGAATTATATTTAAAATAGTTGAAAAAAGAATTATTTCTAGACATCCTAATTACTTTTAGCAATGTGTATTATAAATAATATTTCTGTCAATAGCTAGCGTTTTAATTGTAAAAAAGCTATTTATTTTTCATTGTTATTTAATCCTTACTACAAAATCGTTGCATAAATCTTCCTGCCGTTCAGTGGCTGCAGCACAAATTAACACGAAACGATCTGATTTGCTAACCTAACGATTGAGACACGCGGGAGGCGGCACATCGTACATCGTGCAGTCAAGGAACCTGCCAACCGTCAACGGCTCACCCACCGTGACTAACCGCAAAGATTCATCATTTAATCGGATAAAATGTCAATGCAAATAACAACCCATTCATAGTTAAACCCTATTTAAATTATTGATTCCGATTGATTCCCATACAGGACGATCCGCTCACACAAGGCTTAACCTCATGTGTTTCCATTGGCAGCCCTGCTCCTCCCGACGCTTCCTTAAGGCCTTATGCGTACGCCCTCGGTCCGAACGCGACGAGATGTGTTGAGCTGAGCGAAATGATTATTATCGGTCCCGACCGGAATCATGCCCGGGGTCGCGCAAACAATCGAGCTCACCGTGTGCCGAGGATGCAGTCAATGGTTGCAATATTGAGCGGCAAATGCACTCCGGCTAATGGCAACCACAACCACCAGTGGCCGCTGGTGTGGTCACACCGCCACGCGCCACACATCGCCCCATTCCGCGTGTCAAACGTCAAGCCACCGTCGAGGGAGATGCATTTTTATTCGCCCCCGTAACCATGACCCACCCCCACCCGTTTGGTATATTGAACGGATTGTTCATCTAATTATGATTAGATTTTCGAACGTGCCCCTGTCCACGCGAACCTGACGATACTCGCAACCGTGGATGACAGCATCTCCATCGAACGTGCGCGATACGGTAGCAGCATTTCCACGCGACGGAGCGGGGAAAATGGTAGCCTGCGGCGAGGCACGGTGGCTGGCTTTCGGAATGAATTATGCAAATCATGAATTAAACCTACCGCACGCGGAAACCACCCGGCTCGATTGCTTTGGATTTGCGGCTCCGATCGATGGGCGGGAGTGCCATTGGGTTCGGGTGGAAATGCTCATACAACATTAAAGTGTGCACTAAAGAGCAACCGACCTCGGTGGCGGGCTGACGTTTCACCCACCTCCCCGCCCCTGGGCCACCTTTCTTCAATCGAGCCGCAATCGGCATCGATGGCTCGACCTAGAATGCAACAATCACGCGAGAGGTTAAAATAACCGAACATAAATTGATAAAATTGCAACCACAGCCCAGGAGGCACTACAACAATTACTATCTGAATCAATTACTAAACACCTCTCCGTGTGGGGTGGGCGGGCGATGATGTGGCTGAAGCAAGCCGACAGGCAGCAAAGGGGGGGAGTACGTCAGAGCGTTTGATAAATCGTTTCATGTTGTGCAATGTTGAAAACCGGTGCAAAAATGCACCGATGCATACGTTCGATTGTGATCGATTGGGATCGGTTGTCGAGAGGTTCCTGACGCAATGCAATGATTAATGGAGATTGCGCGTGCGGACTAAGCGCTCGGTGAGTACATCATGTGTAAATCAATTTGTCGAACAGTGCTTACGATCAACTGCACTTGCAAGCTGAAATAGTGTGTCAGCAATAAATAAAAGGAGCACAATAATGCATTCATTCTAATGAAAATTTTATCTCACCCTAAATCATCATTAAAGTTTATGTTTTTGACGATGTGGAAACGGAGCCATTAAAAATGAACTAATAAGCATAAACTATGTTTGAATTGATATCTAAAAATAAACTTTAACATCAAACCTTGCGTTCGAAACAGCAATCTCCTTGAGCAACACTAGTCAACACGAAGTCCCATAGCCTAGCAATTAATTTCTTGTCCAATGGATAAAATCACATTTTTTCCGACTGCTCCACTGGGAACCAGCATCAACAACTGGTAATTAGACTGGTGCCGGTAGAGGATTTGCCAAGGTGCCGAAATTAGTTCATCAATCGCCCTCGGCAGCGCTGGAGCTATCGGATTGAATTGTACTTTCCGCCTGGATGCGCCTGGGCCAAGGAGGCAAACCGCTGGCACTTGGCAATTTACGAAGGCATTATAATTCCCCCAAGCAACCACGGGCGTTCCCGGTGGTACGAGCGGTACGTAGTTCGAACATATGATATGCAACTGGCTTGACTCATCTGCATACTATTATGGTTTGGTTCCGTTCTAGCTCGGGCGGCCAGGATAGCCGGACGCCGCACGTACGACCGGGAACAATGATCCAATTATTAAAGTGTACCTTTTGTCGACACCAAAACACACACACACACACACACACATACACACACACACACATAATTCAGAGCAGATTGTTAGTAACATGTTCCGACATAACACCGAAAGTTTTAGCTGATGATCGAGGTGTGAAAAGTTACCATACGAATGCCAATCCCGTCTTTTGTGCATAGTTGCTAGAAAAACGAACATATAAATGCTTCTAATTAAATGTAAAATAAAACCGAGTGCCGATACCAACTTTAACAAAACTGGACACGAACCAGAAGCGCAACGAATACAATCCCGAACAATGACTCGAGCGTCAACAGCGTCGTTTTGCAGCGACCATGCTCTAACCTCGAGTCGAGCGTATAATGGAATGTTTCAAGGCGCTCCGCTTTCAAGCGAGCCAGGAAATGAGTTTTTTCGAGAGGTAAAATGCAATTAGTTTTTAATTCTTTGTGCTGACGCGCGAGCTGGACCGTCCGCATTCCGTTGGTGTGTTGTGGTTTGGCGGAGAGATAATGAATATATGATTTGAAGAAGAACTATTTGAAGCAATGCGTTGTCCGAAAAGACATTCGTTTCGTCGTTTTTAAGCAATCGATGTTTTCATTCGTTTTATTATAACAGGTAACTTTTTTCGCTTAGGTAACCATCAATCGAAGCTGACACCACCCTAGACCACAACCGAGTTAACCTCCGTTTCGCTCTTATGGTAAATCATAGCATCGTAGTACGCCATGTTGGGCGTGAACCAGGCGGCCTCGTTGATCTTGCGGTTGAACGGATAGCCGAACGGAAGCGCGTCCAGGTAGCGCGCGCCCGAACCAACGCCGCACGAAACCGTCTTGTCGAAGCCGGTGAAGCGTTCCACGGCCGGTGCGTGGTACGGTGCCACCATGAAGAAGAACTGGAACGGCATGCCACCCTTCTTGCCCTTCGGCAGCATCAGCCGGGCCGGGAAGCCACAGTGCGCCTCGGACATGTCGAGCGGGAATTTGTAGCCCTCCTCACTGTACGCCTGCATCACCTGCTTGTACAGCTCGAAGTAGGTCGTGCGGTCCTTCACGAACCAGCTGAAGTCCTGCGAGTTGCGCGTGATTGCGTTCTCGCCCGCGACCAGATCGACCAGGAAGTGGTCGAGCTGGAAGAAGTTCTCGCGGTTCGCGTTCGCGCTGTACGCGTTGCCGTACTGGTCGTACTTCGGGCCGATGAACACCAGCACCACGGCCTTCTGCGGCTTGTCCGACACCACGTTCAGCTTGAAGGTGAACGGCAGATGGTTCAGCCGGGGCATGCGCGCGTACAGCACGAAGTCCTCGCCCTGGTAGTGCGCCATCTTGCCGAACTTCTTCAGCTCGCCCGCCTTCATGGTGCTCTCGTCGAACACCTCCACGTCGACCGCGTTCGTGATGTCCGCATCGAAGTTATCGAAGTACGTGACCAGCTTGTCCATCTCGATCTTCTCCAGCTTCACACCGGGGAAGTTGACCTCCTCGTACTTGTAGCTCGGCAGCGTGTCGAGGTAGCGGTAGTAGAAGCCGACCACACGCTTGAAGAACTGATAGAACACCGGATCGCGCATGGCCGTCTCGTAACGCTCCAGCACGCTCGGCACCGCCCGGAACTCGTTGAACATCTCGAACGAGCCGCCGAGGAAGAACTTGGCCACCTTCTCGAGGTACCCGTAGAATCGCGTGTTCACACTGTCACCGTTCGACTGGATCAGGTTGCCGAGGTACTCCACACCGGTCGGAGTCGTGATGTTCACGTACGTACCGTCCGGCAGGATGATGAACCCGTAGTCGATCGCCTCCATGATGCGACGCTCGTAGTCGTTGATCTCCTGCACCAGCTCGTGCTTCTCCGTGTAGCCGTTGTGATAGTTTTCACGCGCCGGGAACGGCACACCGTTGTAGTAGCGCAGGTAGGGGTAGTACCCGGTCACGATCGGTTCGTACCACGAGAACGTCGGGATCGTGCCGAGATCGTTCGACAGACGCTCGAGATAGTAGCGGGCCAGGAACTGCTGGTGCTGGTACAGATAGAACTCGCCGCGGCGATCCTTGTACAGGCCGAACTCTTCGCCACCCATCCAGGTCGGGTAGTCGGCGTGGAAGTAGTAGTAGTACGCGTTCAGTCCGATATCCTCCATGAAGTAGCTGACGCGCTGCTCCGGGCTGCTGTGCACGTAGTAGCCGGTGTAGTTGCTCGGGATGTACGCACTGTACACGCCGTCCGCCTTCTTCATGCGGTAGAAGCCCTGCATTTTGTAGCGCTGCGCCTTGCTGATCACCACATCGTTGAAGAAGTAGTACGGGTAGATCTCGTACGGCGCCGGCAGCACGATGCCCCGCATGTCCGGACGGTGCAGCACCGCAACGGTGACCGCGTACACGAACATACCCTCGTTCACGTGGAACCGGGCCCACACCATCGTCTGGTAGAACGACTCCCAGTCCTTCGCGTAGTAGAACAGATGGAACAGGGCGATCGCCTGCTCTCGGTGGTACTCGTTGTACACCGAGAAGATCTCCTCCATCGGCAGCAGCCCGTACTTGTAGAAGCGCAGGAACTCGTCCACTACCTGCGGCTTGGTGAAGTGTTCCTTGTACGCGGCCAGATTGAACGACTTCTGCTCCTCCCACAGGTGCGTGTGCAGCTCGGGCTGGTGCACATGCTGGAAAATCTCCAGCATCGCCTTCTGCTTCGCCAGGAACGGTTTGTCGGCGTACTGGGCCTCTTTCGTCATGTAGTAGCCGCTGGCAGCACCGGCCAGCAGGCACACCACGCTGATCGCCAGAAACGAACGCATCGTCGAGGTTTGGGATCGCTTCTCTCGAGCTCACTGTCGATCGGTTCGCACGGAGGGTTCCTTATATAGCAATCGACCCTCCGACCAGCTTGCAGCAGTTAGCAACGCTCACCGACCGGGTGCATCTGGTGACCTCTCTGCTATCATTGCTGGAGGTCCGGCAAAATCTACAGGTGCGGCGAAACTGATGGGAATGCAAGTGGTTTGAGCTTCGGTTTTTTGGTGGTGCATTTCGCTGATAATGATTCTCCCCGAGGTCACTTTCAATGCTGCTACCCACAAGAAATACGCTAGACATGGTGGCTTTGGTGCTGTGATAGTGATAACGCTAGTTACTTTGTATTGGTATGTTGTTTTTTGGCAACCATTACCGCTTTTGGAAATAAATGTCAATTTTTTTTAACGATGAAGATTACTGAGGATGAAACCTTTTTTTCCTCTACAGAATCCTGCTAGTAAGAAACACGTAAAATAGATGCAAAATTTCAGATGCCCACTGTAGGAAACTGCACACAACTTGTCTTTTATTAATAATAATATTTATTCTCATAACCTTTTTGTGTCTGTGTGTTTTTTTTTTGTTTTTGTTTGTTTGTTTGTTGTATCTGCTGTTCGTACGATCGGTCGGAAATTCGACGATCTGCGTTCGTTCACTACAACGCGTCCCCTGTTCGCTTTTGGCATCTTTATTATGACTTTCTGCTCGGTTAAATAAAACAACGTGTTTTATTTTGTTACTTTAGCCCCTCCCGGGCGAACATGTTCGTAGCGTATTCTTATTGATTTATTATTTGGGTTTCTTTTCGTGTTTTTTTACTCCTTTCATCCAACGAATCCGCCACGGTATCCCTTTCTGTTTCGACCATTTTAGTGTTGTTTGGCTGACGTGTTAGTAAGGTGTACTTTTGAGTGTGTATGAGTGTTTGCTTTTGAATGCCCTGATTTTTACGCCCTCCATCCTCACCCTCTTATTGAATGCTGAATCTCTGTATCCTCTTCCATCAAAGAGAGTATGTTAATCGTAGCGTTAGGTTTTGTTGGTTGTTTTGCTTGTTTTGTTTTATCAGACTGTCCTCTACCGATGCGTTTTGTGGGGCCATTTTTCGGCCATTTCCTATCGTTACCCCGATTGATGAAGCGATTGTTTTCAATGTCCTATGCTAGGCGTTTTACGAGAGAAAGTTCCAGGTTGGCTTCACTCCGGCAGGTAGGCGGAATGCATACCATCCGTCGCACCGCCGGCTTACTGAGATGTCCTTGCCCAGGGACTGCTTTCGTTCGTTCAATTGACGTAGAATGCCAATCGCTGGTGTGGAGTGAACAATGGGCATAAAGAAATCGAAACGATCCAAGGGAAAGATGGGTCTGATCAAAACAAACAGAAAGAATCTTATAATCATGCTTCTCAACAGCCTAATCTCGTTTCCTACTTTCCCACGATTCCACCTGTCTTTAGCCTGTTGCTGCTAGTGCTGCTCCTGCTGCTGCGGCTGCTGCTGCTGCTGAGGCTAGTTTTGTTTTAGTGTTTGCTGTTAGTTTTGTTTTTTATTGATTAGTTGCCAGTACATTCATTGTTAGTAACAGATAATAATACTTACAGTTTTGTCTACGCGCGCCGTCTCATGCTAACAAGTTGCAGTTACTTACAAGAAAGAGCTGTCTCCTCTTCCTTTCGCTAGCGAACCCGCTCCCTTTACCTTTACGCTAGGGTCTGCTCGTTCGGTTCCCTACAAACTACACTCCGTCCCTGTTTCTCGCATGCAGTGATGCGTGATTTATTAGCGTACTTGCTGCATTCGTTTAACTACTTCATCTCACCTATCGCAGCAAACGCAACCCCCTAGTCCGCCCCTCCCCAAATTTCCTCCCTTATTATTGAGCATCGAGCTGCTACCACAACGCCGGATTCTTGAGTGATAGAAAGTGTGTGTGTGTGTTATAGTGTAATTGTGTGGTTTTTGTGTATTGCCGTGTATTTTACATGTACAATTAGCGCGTACAAAACTACCCCATATACAAGTCGGAATTTCGGAAACGGGGAAAGGAGTAATATGTTTTTGGGTTTGTTTGTTTTTTTTTGTTGCTGATGGTTTTTCGTAAAGCCAAACGGTTAGGCAACTATCCAGCAGCGGGTTACGAAAAGCAAGTTGCTCTCCAAGGTGGTGCCGCGTCCTGCTGCTTGCAGATTCGGCACATTCGATGGGCCCGAACCGAGGACGCTCGGGGCAGCTTAAGGGATAGAACTCCGCCAGATCGGATGGACACGGTGCCTGCTGCTGCTTCAGCACTAATGATTGAAAGTTTGCTCAATTGTACATCGTGCAACTGCTAGGTTCTTCGCGCCCGGTCTCCCCACCCCCATTGGGAGGGTATTCGGTGAGTGGAAAGCTCAATTACATATACAATTTACACATACAGCCCAGATGCCCCAGGTGTGAACGGTTTCTCACCCGATTGGGGGATTGTGTGTGAGTGTGTATGTGTGCATGTGTGTGTGTGTGTGTTTAAGGGTGTAAGTAGCATTATGAGGACACTAACTCATCCCCACTCATCCCCTGGAAGCCTCCAAAAACGAAAACAAAAATGCAATCAACTACACGCTCGTCACGGATTCTGCACCACCGCGCAACGTACACTTAATATCAAGATCATGCCTACTATTTGTATTACGTTTACGTTTAGCTTGCTTTTTTATGTAACGCTTCCCCCTTTCCTATTTTTTCCCCTTCCCGCCGGCCATGGTGAGCGTTTACGTTTCATATTTACAGCTTCCGCGCGTTGACCAATCACAACGCGGAAATGTGATCCAGATGTGGCGGGGCGCTCCAGCGCAGCATGGCACCGACGACGGCAAGCAGCAGCAGCGGCAGGATCGGGGCGTGACCGTCCGCACTGGGGGCGGCCCCCGTCAGCGGCGAGTTGTCCGGGTCACCGTTGTTTTTCCGCCGATTGTTCGAGCCGTCCAGCCCGAGCAGGTTGGGCGAGATGGTCGTGACGAGGTCGCTCACCAGGATGCGCTGCTGGACGCTCTTGGTGTAGATGTGCAGGATCGAGATCTCACACATGACGGTGAGGCTCGTGTGGAACGGTGGCATCGACTGGTAGATGTCCTGCAGCACCTGGCTGTGCGGGAGCATCTCGAGCGAGGAGAAGGTGGGCGTTCCCTCGTACGAACGGTACGTGATGCGCTGGTACGGTGACCGATGGATCTGGTGGAGGTGGAGATGGGGGCGAAACGCAAGAGAGGGCGAAACATTTAGATATACCCATCGAACGAACGAGCCCCTGTCAGCGAGCTCGAACAAAGAGGAACATAGGGTGGAAGAAAAAAAAACTAGAAGGTTAATAGAACGAGTTTGCACATCCAGCCGCTGGGAACGGCTCTGTGTGCCAACTGTTGCACGCTCCCAGAAAAGGAACAAACAACTGCAGCGTAGCTCCAGTATTTGTGGTTTTTCGATCCAGAAACATCATTCGCAAGAGTTATCGCAACTTGACTGAACAAACTCCCTATCGCTTCAATCCAGGGCTTCCGATACGTTGTGCTCGGGCCGTTTTGTGCGTACGTTCAAACGCCATTTCACGGATCGATATCCATAGCACCGGGAGTGCGAACAGTACCTACCCGCTTCGTGTTGATGTACCAGGTAATGTTGGCGGCCGGGAAGGACGTCCCCACGGTGCAGACGGCCCGGAAGTTGTCCAGCGTGGTGATGTGTGTTTTGTCCAGCTGCATCAGCGGGTCCTCCTTCGGCAGCTCAACCACCTGCATACGGGCCTGCCGGATGTCCGTATGGAAGAGCGGCGCATCCTCCGACACCTCGCACTGGAACTGACCGGTCAGGTCGCGGGTCACGCCGCGCAGCGTCACCGACGTAGCGTCCGATTGTGTGCCCTGTGGGTGGAAGGATCAAATAGGGAAAAATAGAATCCATTGAACAGTGAACAAAGATGATGTGGTAGATTGGTTCGCTTCCGGCACGGATTGGCCGCTAGGTGCAAGAGAAGAAAACAGGGAAATGAGTTTAATTGATTTGCCTGAATAGCATTCTCAGTGGCGTTGCCATGGAGATTGTAATCAATGGATGTAACTGAGCTCTGTTTTTTTGTATTTGCAGATTTTTTAGTACTTAAGGCGAAAAAATAAATAAATTTTAAAATATTCCTAAAAATGATTAATTCAATGTA
>JXXA01016225.1:0-13226 GCA_000956255.1 Anopheles punctulatus
AAAAAAGATACAGAAAAAAGAATCAAACCACATACGCAGTCCACGCAGAACGTCGCCCTCGGCATCGATCAACGTCTTGCCCTGTTCCTTGGTGATATTTTTGGCCAGCTCCGACATGTTGTTGCGGATAATGTGCTGCAGCTTGAACATGACCTGCTGGCGGGTCAGGATGGAGGTCTGACGCCAAGTCTACAAGGTAGAAGAAATAGAATTGTTTTTTTCATAAACCGTTCGTCTTTAAATGAACCATTCCAATAGCATACCTTGAAGGCTTTCTTGGATGATTCGACAGCGGACTGCATTTCGTCCTGGGTGCACTTCGGAACACGCGTCACCACCTCGTTCGTGGCGGGGTCATGCAGATCGATCCAATCCTTCGTCTTCGATTCGACGAACTTGCCATCGATGAACATCTTCGTAGTCGGCACGGAAGCCGTGCTGTAGCCACGTTGCAGTACATTACGGCACTAATTTGGAATAATTTTATTTAAAAAAAAAAATATTGCACTAAATTCCTTACCCACAATATAAAATCTAAATTTACATCTAAATAGCTTCTAAATTGTTCCGATAGCTAATACTAGTCAAGCAGTTTGGAACATATTCTGAAGAAAAATCTCCAATTTAAAGGACCACATAACCCCGCGACCGTTAAATGTCTCAAAAAGCATGACCCCTCTTAGCCACCCTTCTCGAGCGGTAAGGGCACCAATTGAACTTCATTAGCATCGTGTGTGTTAGTTAGACGTGTGTACTGCCGCGTTGTAACGCATACTGGACAACCACGCGAACGCAATCGTATATGCTAATTCTACGTCACCTACCAGTGGTGTCCAAAAAAACCCATTTCCTCCTGGGAAACAACGATACTAACTATTCACTAAAGTTAGGTGACGTCTACAAAACCACATGTGACGATGCGTAGATACCATAAAACATAGATATCGTACGATACGGATGTAGATACGCAGTGCAGACCATATTATTATTTGTTTCTAGTTTATCGAAAGACGAAAATCTCCGCTTGTGATGTACGCACTAAACCACGAATTGTCTGCATGGTTTGCAGACAGTAAAAAAATAGTGCGATCGATCTTTCTTTGTATCGCGGCGTAGTAACGAAACACGTGGGTCAATAATCCGAATATCGAGCTCGGATGACCTTGAACCTCCTCCTCAATTATTAATAGATAGTACGACGAATGCCGTACAAATATGTACGGTGTTACGCAACGCGATACTAAACGGTATAAACACCGCCTTCAAGAAATTCGCTGGATAAGCCGAGAGCAAAAAAAACTTACCTCGGTAGCAACAAGTCGCAGAAGAGCCATTTTGCTAAAAACAGACACACCTCTCAATATTCCAACGGGGCGCTCAAGGAAGCGAGAGTTATCAACGAACAACGGCGGCGGAGCTAGTCAAACACCACGTTATGTCTGGTCGCCGGCTCTAAAATAACTGCGAGACTAAAAGCTAGCGAATGGACGGGCCCCAAAACGCGCAAGATTGTACGGCAAGCAACGGCAACACAGACGACAGCCAGACCCTCCTCCGATTTAATGAACTTGAATTTGTTGCTATACCGTGTGTGTGTGTGTCGCGACACGGAGCAGTAGCTAAATCGCGACCGGCTTCGCGAACGGGATCCTACGCACACAAACATACTGGTGCCGCGATTCTTGCGCGCATACATGCATTGTTTTACGCCACCACCACGTTTGACGTACGCGGCAACGGGATTACACCGTCCGGTTGCCGTGGAGCATTCGGCAATGTATAGTACATCAGCCGTTCGGTTCCTACTATAATTTCCTAGATAAGAAACAACATCGATCAGACTACGTCATAAATTTGCTTTATGTATGTTTTTGGAAGCTGTCTTGCGAGCACGATTATCACGCTGTGTTATATACCACAGAATATTCAACGCGATTTCACCATCAAAGAAAACTGGTTGAAAGCAAAATCATTCGCCACAAAACGTATTGGTAGCATCAGCGATCTTTTTGGGATAACTTGATAATTTTATTAGCGCAACATCCGACCTTAGCTTAAATCCCTCACTTTTCGGACTCCTTCGCCAGTGCACTCTCTATGCCAGCTTTCTTCAATTCATCGATAAGTTCACCGTTTTGGTGCATCTGCAGCAGGATGTCGCATCCACCGACGAATTCTCCGTTGATGAAGACTTGCGGGATGGTGGGCCAGTTCGAGAAGTCCTTAATACCTGCGAGTGGAGAGAACATTAATACTAACATTCACGGTACATTCATAATGAAACTTTACCTTGCCGCAGGGATTCGTTCTGCAGTACGTCGTGGCTGTCGTATTTCACCGAATGCATACGCAAAATCTGTACCACCGCATTACTAAACCCGCACCTTGGGGCGTCCGGATTACCTTTCATGAAAATGACCACCTTATTGTTGTTCACCAGCTTCTCTATTTCCTTGCCGTCGAGTGCTGCCGCACAGAAATTCCGCACGGCTCCTTGAATAAGGCCGGCGCTATTGTATTTGAACAAATTTTGAGCAATATTTCTCGTAAGGACGTTCATTTTTGTGTTGTTTTGAACTGGAGGAGGCTATTGTTATCTAATACGATTATTGACGTTCTTTCGGGTTATTTGATATTAGTTTAGACGCCACATGCCGGCAGTTCAATTACGCCGGTGAAAAGGATTGCGGCGAAGCGGATACACATTAATTTGAAATGATTGAATGCGATTTCTATTGATAATTTAACATTTAAGCAGATATCATCTAAAACCTTTTCTATAGACGTAAATTGGTTCCTAATATAATAAAAATTGCTACAATCTGGAAGTATAAACCAATTTCTTGTTGTCTCAAATGCCAACAGCCTGAACAACCATCATTTAATTTTTAAAAAATTATATTTTTATGTATATCTGGAACTAGAAATAACTAGCGATTGTTTGAAATTGATAATGTTTGTGTCATTTTTAACACAAAATTGCTGAAAATTTTCGTTTTCTTCAAAACGTTCATCACAGCCCGGATCGGAAGCCGGTACAAGAACTGAAACCGCGTGCATAAACTGTTGCCAACAAGCGGATTAGAAAAAACGGCATTGTCGTCAAAAGCTGCAGCAGCGTATCTTTTTCTAGGATTGTTAATATTGTTGTGCGGCATCGTTAAGCTAATTTATATCAATGACGATGGAAAATCAGGAAGAGATTCTGCTGCTGCTCGAACGCTTCACCAAGTCGAAACAAAAGGACATCCCGCGCGAGCTCGAGGATTACCTGAACTTTGTCGCTCGCACGGGTGATACGCTGTACCGTTGGGTGCTGGTGAAGCCACTGTTCCGGGAGAAGCTGGTCAACGTAATTACCGACTTTCATCACAACACGCCCAGCATCGCAGGTAAATTGCCGATTACTCTGACTATTCTCTGATAACATTTCGACTATTCTCTTAATCGTCATCTCGGGTCATCTCTCTCCTGCCTAGATATCCCACAATGTCCGAACGTGGATCCGTTCAACTTCGAGCGAATGAAGCGATCCCTGCTGGAGCGCCTGGATTCATTCAATTCTGCACCATTTACAGTGCAGCGTATTTGCGAGCTGCTCACCGAACCGCGCAAACAGTACACGCGAATTGACAAGTTCATGCGTGCAGTGGAAAAGAATATTTTGGGTAAGTAAAGAACAAAGGCGGATTTATAAAGAGTAAAACAAAATGGTCTACTTTATTGATGTGCAAACCCGTAAGTTAGCTGCAAGACATAATACGCTCCGCTTTAGTCCTCGAACTGGGCGGCAAGCATGTGAAGCTGCTGCCGCACAACTTTTCCTGCGGCATTGCGTGGAATTTCCTTGACGAACACTACACCGCCGGCCAGCTGTTTGTACTTAACGACTCGCTCCTTCACGTGCTCCTGCACTTCCTTTTCATCCAGCACAGCACCGGCTTTGAGGACGACAAAGGCACGCGGCAATTCGCCAGCGGTTTCGTCTGGAACGCCAGCTACCGCGACGTCGGCAACTTCGGGTATCTCAAGCACAATATTTTCCAGTTCCGTTGGGGATACCTAAGGGGAAGAGATAGAAAATAAGTATAAATATCTGTTTTTAACTGGTTCTCTTCCATTTCACAGTGGTCAGCACGCAGGAACCGGGTCGTCGTCGAAGTGACAGCGAAAATGGTGATTCGCTCGACTCCATTGTGAACGGAGACCTGGAGGTGAACGTCGATATCGAGATGGACAACGAGCAGTTTCACCTGGAAGCGGATGCATTACTGCCAGATTCGAGCGATCCCGTCGGTTCACTGCACAGTTCGTTGGTCGACGTAGGCGGCTCGCAGCGTATTGGCGAGGGTAGCGAAATCAACGGAGGACGCGTTTTGGGGGCATCCTTTTTGAATAGCGACGATGCCAACCAATCCGCAAAGGGTGGATTACATTCTGATATTCATCAAAGTGTGATTGATACGAATGAAAATGCCACCGATGGGGATATTGCAGCTCCATTGCTCGAAGCTAACCTCGAAACGTCCGTACCGGTGACCGACACAAAGGAAAGGTTGGAAAAGGACGATGAAACTGAAAAGCCACCCACTGAAGACTCCACCGCAAACGATAAGGATGCATCCGCACGAGATATTGTACGCGAGGAAGGAGATCATGAGGGACAAGCTAAGCACGAAGGAGAAAGATCAGCTGCGCCGGAAGTGGCGACGGCAGAAACCGAAAGCATCCTGGTAGACGAAAACAAATCTCACACAACACCGACAACAAGTGGCAACGTAGACGAAAAGCCATTCGCCGAGGATGACGGAGAACCGCAAGCTAAAATGGTAAAGTACGACGATTTAACATCGGCCACGGAGGATGCGGTCGAATCGGGTAGCGCTAGTAAAACAGACGCGCACAATGACACTGAAGTGTCGCATGCATCTCCTGCAGTGGCGGAAACAAGTGAACCGACGGAAGAAGTCAAGTCAACAACCACAGATGCAACAGATTCCGTACAACCACAGGAGAAGGTGGTGGATGAAGGCGACAAAAAGAAAGTCCTTGAACCGAGCCCCGAAAGGGCCGATTGTTCCCCAACAGAGAAATCATCCGAAGCTCTCAGCGCGGGTGAAACGATCGATGTAGTGATCCCAGCTAAAAGCGACCAATCGATTCCCGTTGACGGACAAGAACATTCCAGTACTGAGAGTGACGTTGATTCCACGCCCGAACCACCGCCGGTGGAGCAAGTTGTTGCCGCGACGGGAACAAATGTTGCCGAAATGGAAGCTTCTTGCGGGGTGGATACAACGACGGCCGGAGCGACAGTGGACAGTACACCAGAACTTGAAATGGAGCTTGCGGCAGTAGCAGCGTCCGTGTCGACCGCAGCAGTCGTGCCTGTTGCAGAGGTGCCCGTGTTGGAAGAGGTGGACATGACAGGCGAACCGCCGGCTACCGAAATGGCGGCCGAGGAAGACCCGAAAGCGGACGATAATGTGATGGACATCGACGAGTCAAGCGTAGAGATGATGGATCAATAAATCCTGTTTGTCCAGTTCGCTGCTCGATGACTCCTTTATGACCACGGTTTTTGACGGTTGCTCTGAAACGATAGCAACGATCCTGTTTCTGTATCCTGGTGTACAATGTCCTTGCTGTTTGTTCGCCCAGCATCTGCACACGAGGGCCAGAAGGACGGCATAGGCTGCTACGATATTTGTATTAATGCTATTCATAATGGAACCTTTTTTATATGACAAATAAACAAAAACACCAAACCAAAAACCGGGCCCACTACTACGACTGATTCTGCGTTCTGGTTCGCTGTCTAGACCTTGTCGGTGAAAAAAATCCATCGCAGATTCCTACACTCACCTGATTGCCCTTCACCTTGATGAGCTCCTTCGTGCGATCAACGATGAAGAAGAATCCTTCCTTATCGTAGTAAGCGACGTCACCGGTGCGCAAATAGCCATCCTCCGCGAGCGTCTCCCTGGTGGCGGCCTCATTGCGAAGGTAACCTTTCATAATTTGTGGCCCCCGCAGGTACAGCTCACCCGTCTGATGTGGTCCGAGGCTACTGCCATCCGTAAGCGACACAATCTTGGCCTCCGTGTTCGGATATAGCTGACCGCACGTGCCGACCTTCGACTGGTCGTAGCGGTGCGGCGTGCAAAGCGTAACCGGTGAACTCTCGGTCATACCGTACCCTTGGGCGATGTCAATATCGCGCCCAACCTTTTGGCGAAACTTCTCCTGCAGCTGAAGCGATGCTGGTGCTGCTCCGACCAGTACCGAATCCACGCTCGAGAGCAGTTCCGGCGTCACTTTCGGATGCGTTGCAAGGAAGAGCAACAAGGAGGGTACTACGAACAGGAACTGGGGACGGAATTCGGCCAGACACTGGATGTAGTCCTCCGGGATGAATCTGCGTTAAAAGAACAAGAGACGTGCGTTACTTGAAGGCGTGCGTGTCCTTCATCTGTGTCAAGTACTGTACGTACTGCTGATATCTTATCAGCTTTTTAGTACCTTTAGGATGAAGGACGTGCCATTTACAATGAAGCTGATAGAGGCGATGAATCGAAAAGTGTTGTTTTTTGTGTGGTTCACCAGATACTTTATTCGATAATTATTTATAAATATATATGTATATATTTATGCATGTAAATAAATGTTGATCTTAACGTTATCCATATTTATTAATTATAGTTTATCATTATAATCATTACTTGTGTGTTTATGCAAATTCAGGAGGGGGCCCGAGTGTGTGTGTGTCTGTACGAGTGCCATTTGTTTGCTTGTAACGATCGTATGTGTCGATGCCAGATTTTGTATAAGCGCGTGCTACAGTAGTATAACCGACGTACTAATTGTTGTATTTGCAGCATAAACAACATTAGTTCCGCACAATCATCCTCATCAGCAGCAGCAGTTGAATCATCATAATCAGTTGATTATTATTTGTATATATCTGCTCCGATATCGCGTGCACCATAACGCGTGGCCTGTTCGGAAGGTACCGGGATGGGAGAAAGGAAGCGTTGTTTCGTTTGCTTGTTTGCAGCAGCAGCAGTTTGTTTGTTACACCGCTTTCTCCCCTCCGCAGCACACACCGTGTTCCCCTCCTAGAGTCCGCACCGGAGCATCTAACGCACCATCGCACACTAACACGGATTTCCGATCACACGCACCTACAAACACACAGACGCACGCGCGCGCGCTCACACCCGTGGCATCATACTACTACTTGTACACTAAACACTGTTTGTTTTTGCTTTTTCATTCCGCGTTCATTCCCTGGCTCGTGTGTAGTTTTACTGATGTTGCTGTTGTTGTTTTTTTGTTTTTGTTTTTGTTTTTACTATATATACGCAGAATTAATCCTCATCCTCATTCCTCGGCCTGCCCGCCCGCCCCCTCCCGTGGAGGCGAAGGTAGTTGTTTTTTCATCTTCTTCTTTGCAATAGTCGATTATTTACTTGGTAATAAGAGGGTAGACTGTGTAGGTGTGTTTGTGTATGGTGCGGACGAGGAGGAGGGGGTGAGGATGTTTTGTTTTGTATATAAAAAATACGAATCCGGACGTGGTTATCTGCACGATCGAATCGCACCGAGAGAGAGTGAGAGGAAGCAAGGCGCAGGAAGCGTGGCGAAGCAGCAAGGGGACCCGGGAAGAGCCAGGGAGAGAACCTGGAGGGGGATCGTGCGACCCCCCTCCTTTCACACCTTTCCCCGTGGTCGTGTTCCTTCAGCTTCACCTTCCCGTGCCGCATTCCTCCCGATCGAAAACGCATTACTTATGCCTATCGCCACCACTGTTTGCTAGCTCATCAACGCCCGCTCCCTTCTTTTCTTTGTCGCCTCCGGCGCCGGTCGACGGCGTATCCTCGTCGCTGCTATCGCTGATCGCCTCCATTAGCTCGTTGAAGAACTGCGTGGTCGACTTGATACAGACGCCCTTGCCCTCGGCTTCGAGCGGGTCGTTCGACTCATTCCACTTCATGAAGCCTTCCAATATCACATGGCATTCGTACAACATTTCGAAGATCGAGTACAGCAGACCGGGCGGATGCTGTAGTTTCACAACGAGCCTCTGAATCGCGTACAGCGCCTCCAGTTCTCGCTCCGGCTGCATCTCGATGTACTTCTGTAGCACCGACAGGCAGCGCTCGAACTCCTTCTGATTCAGCTTCCGGTTCTCGATGCAGTGCTCTAGGACGGACGTCGTGAGCGTCCGGATAAAGTCGGCCGACGTCACCTGCTCGCCCACGAACTCCTCGATCCAGTCGAAGATCTTCTCGTTGTGTGCCTTGCTTTGGAGGAGCTGGGTGATCCTCATCGCGACAGAGCGCATGTTCACGCCCGGTTCACACTCGAACAGGTAGCCCAGTCCGGTTTGTTCGATGCACTTGGCGATCGGCATTTCGGAGCCCCTTGGCGGGTTGTAGAAGTCGGTTAGGTGAAGCGCAGCCTCACGCCACACCAACGAGGTCTCGTCCTTGCCATACGCCGTCGCGTACCCGTGCAGTATCGCGTGCAGCAGTTGCCAGCAGTAGATGTTGTCCGGGTCGTACGACATCTTTATCAGCTTCTGCACGTCATCGAGCGTGATCAACCGCTCGTAAAGCGCAGGAACGAAGAAATCGGCCATACACTTCCACATCGTGGGCAGATCGATCAATATGTCGCTGGCGTTTGCCAGCAGATCCTTCAGCGCGTACCGGAAGTCGGTCGGCGTGATCTTTTTGTTTCGCAGCAGCACCAACACAATCTCGGACGCGCTCTTGCGCATCTTCTCCGCCCGCTCGATATTATTTTGGAAGAGCTGCTTCGCCAGCACCCAGTAGTACTCGCGTCCTATGACATTCTCCAGCGTCTCGTACAGTTCTGCCATATTGGGCACTCCTTTAACGTAGCTTTCGGCGATATCGTTCAGCTTGTCTTCCGTTTCCTTCTCGATCGATTCGTAGTTGATGACGCCGCTGCGGTTGGCCGAGGCCAATGTGTTGTTACCGCTACCGCCACTGTTACTGCCTCTGTTCGCTGGGGCACCGGAAGCCGACGATGACGATAACGGTGGTCCTGGAGGCATCTGAATCTGTTGATAGAACTGTCCGGCAGTGGAGCTGGAAGTCGACGAAGGACCCTGTCCCATTCGATTCATGCGCGGTGGCTGCTGCTGGTGCGATTGATTGCCGGAGCCGCCTCTGCTTTGCATTGACGGTGCCGCCATCTTCCGGTCCCGCTCGCGGTCCTTATCACGATCGATGATCTCCATTGAGCGTATGCTGCCACTACCTCCACCACTACCACCACCAGAGGATGCAGACGGTTCTCGAGATGATCGCGAGTAACGATCTTCGTTTTGACTGCTGCTGCTACCGTACCGTCCATAGCGTTCGCGTTCCATCGCGCTTTTCTGGTACGAATCCTTGCTCGATCCTCGATCACGGTCGCGATCACGGTCGCGGTCGCGTTCACGATCACGGTCCCGTTCACGTTCACGGTCTCGGTCACGATCACGATCACGATCACGGTCTCGGTCTCGCTCTCGTTCACGGTCACGATCCCGGTCACGCTCGTTACTGTCACGTTCGGGTAGCGCAATGGATGACGAGTAGGTCGAGGACGTGGTGTCATCGTTACCAAGTGCCGCGAACATGTTCGACTTCCACTTGTGCGCCTGATAGTTGGCAGCCCGACCCAGTTGCAGCGTGTCGACGTTCATCGAGAGGTTTAGCTTCTTTGGATCGATCGCGATCGCACGATTGCTGCTGCGATTGTTGGAAATAGTTTGGAAGCCATCGTCATCCTTCTGCAACCGGCCACCCTTACCAGAACCACCTCCACCGCCGCCGCCTCCTCCGCCGCCACTACCACCGCCACCGCTGCCACCGCCGCTGCTGCTGCTATTGCGACCAAGAGTGCCGCTTCCCTGATTGTATCCACCACCGCCCGACGATGACAGCTTACCGAACATGCCGCCACTTCCGCCTCCCGAGCCACCGAAGGCACTGCTGCGGCCCATATCACCAGAATAGCCGTCCCGTCCGCCGCTACCCCGCCCACCGCCATCCTTGCCCGGCATGTAGTTCAACATGTTGATGCGCGTCTGTTCCGCTTCAGCCTCGCGCGCGATTTGCGAGATCGTTTTAGGATTCAGCTCCTGCCGCCGGGGCACCCAGTTGTTCCGCCGCAGATCGATCACATCCTGCAGCATGAAGCGAATGCGGCTGCTGATCTTGTTCTGCTCCCGGTTACGCACGATCCGCTCCATCTGCTCGAAGTACTGATCCAACGACGATTGCGAGCTATCCTCCTTCTTCGACTGCCCCTTGCCCGCACCGGTGCCCTGCTTACCGGTATCTTTCTCCCGTTCCAGCTTTGCGCCGATCGTCGTCAGCAGCTTGCACAGACACTCCAGTGTGTCCTCCTTCAGATCGTTACCTTCAGGTTCCTGGGTCAGCAGCATATTGATGCACTGGTGCATGATGTTCGATTGCAGCATACCGTCCTTGTACAGCTCGCCGATGAAACGCACCATACCAACAGCACGACGCCGCACCTTCATTTCTTCCTCCTCGAACTGCTCCTTCAGCTCCTCGAACTCTTCCTTGCTTAGCCCGTTGCTCTCCTCAAGCTTCGCACGCCGCTCGCGTATCGCTTTTGCCTGCTCCGCGCGACGTTCGATAAACTCCTTCCGGCAGCTTTCGATCAGCCAGGAGCGGAAATTGTGCTTCGGATCTTGGACCGTGATCGAGCCGACCTGGCAGCACATCTTCGAGTAGGCCTGCGCAAAGTTCGGCTCCGAGATAGCTTTCTCGAACACGAGCTTGATGCAGCCCATCAGCTGCTGCTCGGTTTTAATCGAGAAGCCCTTCACCTGCTCGACCAGCTTCTCGAAGTTCTCCGGTGTTAGCTTGTTCAGGATACTGCGCAGATTCCGTAATATCTCCTGCGTTTCGCGCTCCTCCTGGTCGAGGTTCTCGCTGTTCTGCATAATGCGTGGCCGCCACGCGTTCGCGCTCTCGTTCAACTTCACCTCCTCGTTCAGCTGCAGGTTGAGCTTGATGATTTTGGAGCCCGTTTTGGTCATGCCCTGCTGCGACTGCTTGTTCGCTTGCGAGCCCGACTGGCTACCCGCTGCCGCCGCCACCACCGCCCGCACTGCCCTGCTGCGATGACCGCTTCACCACGAACGCTTGCCGCACCGGGTTATGGTGACCACCCATGCCACCACCACCGCCGCCCTTCATCATGAAGTTCGGGAGTAGCGACATCTCGTTATTCTTCAGATAAGCGTTACCTCCGCTACCACCTCCTCCCGCACCGCCACCCATCGCATTCGATACGTTGGTCCGCACGAGCACATTCTCGAGGCTGTTGGGAAGGTTGGCCGGCTTTTCGAGCGCCGGTGCCGTGTTCTTCAGCATGAGCAGCTGGTCGCGAGTGTATTTTTTCTTCCCGGTCGGATTCTCCGGACTCCACTGGTCGGGATTGTACGGAATTAGCGTGATCGATTTGCTTTTCTTCACGGCCGCCGCTGCACTAGGTGCCACCGATGGTGCCGCCAACGACGCCGGTACCGGTTTGACAGCCGTCGACGGATCGCCACCCGCCGTCGTTGTGATTGACTTTATGGTAGTCGTCGCTATTGCATCGTCCGTGGCAGCTGCCGTCACCTCGGGTTGGGCGGGAGGAGTTACCGTTGTAATAACGTTTCGATTGTTATCCAATCGCCTTCCGGTAACATTAGTGGCCGATGATGATGATGACACCACAGGTTCATTCGCCATCGGAGCCGCCGACGCCGCCGCCACCGCCACCGTCACCGCGTTCTTCTGCCCTTCGCTCGGGACTACTGTGGTTTCAGTCTCGCTGGATGCGCCCGGCACGAGCTGCTTTTCGCCATCGCGTCCTTCATCAGACACGCTTGCCTTCGGCACATCGCCGCTGACCGCAGGGGAACTCGTCGCCTGCACGCTTACATCGCCGGACGGTGCAGCATCCTTACCGTCCGCGTCTATCGAGTTTAAGTGTCTGGTGTATTCCACATGGTTATTGTTTATATTATCATTATCTAAGGTTTGCTTAGCACTAAGTTCCTTATGTAAAACATTATTCGCCTGCTGTACAGCTGAAGCGGTGGAAGATGCCAGCACTTTGGCCGTCAGTTCCGTCGCCGCCGCCGCCGCCGTCGCCGTCGTCGTCGTCGTCGTCGTCGTCGTGCTACTGGCAGTAGTAGTAATCGAATTAGAATCAACCATTGCCACCCGGTCTGTCTCGTCCGTGACTGCAACATCAGCGAGACGCGATTCGGTGCCCGGCGACGCATCGCTCGGCGGCTGTTCTTCCGCTTCGGTTTCGACAATCTTCAAATTCGCTACGCTATCGACGAGCGCGTCGGTGGCTTCCTCCTCGACGGTGGCTCTTGCTTCACACGACCGCTGAGGCACATTTGCGTTCTGCTCGTCTACAGTCAGCGGGATTTCTTCCTCTACCCCTGAGCTTACAGCAGCTTCGGTTGGTGCTACACACCGTTCGTCACTCTCCTCCCTTCTGGTCGGTTCCACAGCAGCGGTGCTACTGCTGACGCTGGCGCTAACACTACTGCTACTGCTGCTGTCCTTCACCGGAGCAGAAACACTGGCAGAGGAGGAAGGAACAATTGGTGCCGGCGGTGGAGCAAGGTGCCCACTGGGCACCGTAACACTGCTACTGCTGCTGCCTGTGTAAACGAACGGCTCCGCGTCCGATGAAAGCGTCGACTCGGTGACGGATTTTTCCGATATCGTACGGAACCGCCGATCGACTGGTGGTGGTGGCTCTGTCATGTAGTTGGCCCCAACTACCTGGTTTTGCTGTTGTTGGTGGTTGTGGTGGTGGTGTTGCTGCTGTTGTTGCTGCTGCTGCTGATGATGATGGTGATGGTGATGATGCTGTTGTTGCTGCGGGTGCTGCTGTTGCACAACAATAGTCGCAGCATGTTGAGGTGGTGGCATCATTTCACTACCGTCCACAATTATCGCCGAATGGTTGGGGGGAACGGAGGTGTTAACGTTCGTGCCGCCTCTGCCGCTGCTTGAGCATGGGCTGCCGCTGCTGCTTGGGCTGCCACCATGGCTTGCTGTGATTGCTGCATCGCGTATGAATGCTGCTGGTGTTGTATGTGTTGCGGATGTTGGAGGTGTCGCTGGTGCTGCGACTGGTGCTGCTGCTGCTGCTGCTGAGGG
>JXXA01016229.1:0-10074 GCA_000956255.1 Anopheles punctulatus
GCGGGGGCTGTCAGACGTTTGTTTGCTTTTTGCGAAATTTGTCAAAACCTCCCGAAAGTCGTTTTTCTGCGATTTTTGTTCTTTGCTGTCATTTGTTGTCTGACGCAGCCGCGGCTATGTGTTTTTGTTTTTTTTGTGAGGTGGCGGATATTGGGTCTGTTTTGTATTGTGTTTCATTTGGAGATTTTTTTGCCTTTTTTCCCATGCTAAAAACCAAAATTCTTTTCTCCATTGTCTTGTGCTTGGACTGTGTAGGACTTAGTTTGAGTGACTGGAATTTGCGGAGAATTTCGCATGAAATTTGTTTGGTTCTTGTTTGATTATAGATTCCGTTTTTCCTCCTGCTACCCTGTGTGCCTCCGGTTCGGGTTGGTGCTGGAGAGTGCTTTGTTTAAAATTTTACTCCAAATGAAACGGATCGACAATGGGACCGCAACGCAAACAACAAATGAGTTGCGCGCAGATATTAGCGTGGGCTGTCTGAGAAGAATTTTTGACCTTTCGTGCTGAAACAATAAAACTTTCAATTACAAGCCGTCCGGCAAGCAGGCGAAGAGAGAAGGCGGCCGGAAATGTAAGGCACAAAATTTTCGCCTTCGCATTCTGGTACGCGTGACATTTTTCATTTATTTTGCTGTTGGTTCAACTATGATAAATGGTTCGTAGCAATCTGTTCAAGTGCGCTTTTGTTTGTTCAATGTTTTTTTGTGTGACTTATTTCCTAGCCTTGGGTTGGGGGAATGAATGTGACCTTCCAATTTAATGTAATGTAATTTATTTCGAATGCTACTTGATAAATAATTATTTGCTTCATGGTGAAGTTTTTTTTATTTTTTTTTTACAAAAACCGCAACATAAATGTTCAATACTGGATAAATTTTGATCAGATTTTTTTTGATCAGACAAAAGTAATGGATTTTGTACTTATGTTTGCACCAAATATTCAAACGTTTAAGAATCATTCCTTTGAAGGCATATTTATCAGATAAGTATTAGTTTTCAAATGAAATCAAATCTAATCAAATCATTAATCAAAAATAGACGTAAACCAATCTGGCATGTTCTGACACGTCAACATGAAATAATGTTTTTTGTTTTAAAAAATGTGAAAAATATGGGCAAAGCGTCTTTAATATTATTATTCCTTTCTAAGGTTTTTTTTTGCTCTTTAAACTTATATTTTTTAAATAATTTTAATATAATAGTAATTGTATCCACTAATATTGCACGAATCTGTCATTTTGGTCAATATCGGCTTCCGACCGCAAAGTGTTCCAATTACACGTTTAGCATCGGAATAAATCCGTCCAAATCCACGTGTTTACTTTTTTAAAAAATCTCTTCTATTTGAAATTAATTTGATTACGTTTGCGACGACGCATTCAAACGTACGGCGGCTGTAAATCGTTCGTTTAAATGTGTTTTGCCCAACATTTACAAACTATCACTATGTGAGACCGCGAACTTCCAACATCATCCATCCAATTAGAGCTTATTAATTCACTGCAGCAGGCCGGCTAATTCTACCAGAGAAAAGAGATAAAAGAGAGAGAAAAAGAGAGACAGAGATACTTTTTCAATATAGTTCTCGGCCACGAGAATTTGCACTGCACAGGTCGGCCCGCGAACCATGCAAAACCCTACGCCTAATTGGCTGTTTGGAATAATTATTTCGGCTCATCCGTCTCATTTGGTCCATTAATTTGCATCGCTCTACCGCCTCTCGGTAGGGGAGCCTCTCACCTCCACGGCACCGGGTGCGCGGCCAGGAACCGTTTCAGTGTGTATTATTTGAGTCGGATCGATCGTGCCGTGTGCATATTGTTTGTGCGCGAAACAGCTCAAAACAAATGCCATATTACCACACATTTTCCACCGGAACCCAGGGGAGGAGGTCCGGATAATTCCACTTCACAAATAATGCAACATAAACTATGCCGGCCCGATCGGTCGGCGCGTTTGTGTGTGTTTTGTTTCCAATCGGCTTATTGATTCATTGAGACCTACATATTTAGCGCCTGGATGCGCCTCATTCGAGAATGTTTATTCATGTTTGCCTCGAAAAAGGGCGCGAGTGCACGCGAAAGGAATTGAGATAAATCAAGCGTGTTGCAAAACGGGAGAGGAATGGTGGGCAAGCCTCATCTATTTATGAGTTTGGCATTGTGAAAATGATTCGAAATATTGCTGTTAATCGATGTGTGAATTCCACGCTCCCTGTACACTCCCGTAACCTTCCTCCAGCGCTCGCAAATAATCCACGCTCCGTGTGGGTGAGTTGATATTTATGCTAACAACCCTTCCCGCCGCCCGTCACGCCGTTTGCACTCTTCCAATATCAATCGGAATGACTTCCTCGTCTCTGGTCCGCCACGGCACGCTGGTATTCGACATTTGCGATTCGAAATCGGCATACGAGTTTACGTTTTGTTGATGTTTGCCGAGAACATTCAGCTCCATAAATTGCGCTTATGTGCTATCTCTGTATGTGTGAGGGTGTGTTTGGACGGTATGTTGAAAATCTGGGACATTGATTCGACGAAGGATGCGATGAGACAGCACCGTGATTTAAGGGGCCGAGCTGAGGCAGGCGGAGAACTATGCACGTTAGAGCTATGCGTAAATTTATATTTATACTTTTTTCCACTTCTCCGTATCGGCATTTTTTCAATCGTGGTGTATTTTTTTTTTGTTGCTCGCACTTTTGGTTGAGTAAATATTTGAACAGTAATCATTGTCAGATATTGTTGCTTATTTTTTCACCCTACCCCCCTCCGCCTACCATCGGTTCGATAGTGTGCACCGTCGTCTCCACGTTCTTGCGAACGTTCGCTCGCGGCATTTCGCTTTTGAAAGCTGGCGAATGAATTGACCGAACGAGATGACGCCGAACGTATGCTCGCAGCACCATGTTTGAGGTTAAATATTTGTGAAGAACACGTTTTTGCCAACATTCTTTTTTTTTATAATTCATTTATGCCGCACTCTCTTCTCTTTTTTTATCCGTTGTGCCATGCCCGAATGTTTGCAATCGCTTCGAAGCGAAATATTTCACAAAAGCCGCTTGCTGCTGGCGTGTAGCTGTGAAGCGCTGTCATGCGATAGTGTGGCATTGGGAGGCCTTTTTGTGCCCCTCCGGTCTCACTCGCTTAGCGACCGCTAACGAATGTGATAGTGTTTGCGAAGATGTGCTCGTTAAATATTTTTTTACCAAAACACGCGTTTATTTATCTTTCGTCGGGTGCGGATTTTTGAACGAATCGTGACAAGTCATTTTGGGAAGGTATCAATGGCAGGACGTTAACGTCTTGGTTAGGAGAAGAATTGTTTACGGAACCTTTTAAATTTTTATTTTCCCTTGTTCATTAATTTAGCGATTGATGTGAGGATATATGTTTGTCAATTAGTAAATTGGCGATTGAAGCTTCTCTAGAAGTATGTACTACGTTTTGTGAAGAGGGATATTGACAAATATTTGCCATGTAAACTTTTTCTTTCGGTAGAAAGCTATCGTTCAGTGTTATGTTGTGGAAATAATTTATTTCTCCGGATTGGTTTTCTTTTCTAAATTTTCCCAGTGTTGACATTTTAAAGGTGCACTGAAAGGTAAACTATTATTTGAAACTCTCCAGTTAATTCGGTTCGAAGGACCAAATCTTGTAAAATTTCACTTGGATCATTTGAGTCATAATTTTACAATATTATTTACTACGTTTTATAGTCTTTTATATTTTTGCTTTTCCACAAGCAGTATTTCCATTACAAACATTTCACTATCTTTTCTTCGGTACACAAAAAACTTTAATCTTGTTTTAATATCCGGCCAATTTAAAACAGCGTTCCCCATCGAGTTGTATCCAGTCGTTTCACCACAATTAATTTACCTGTTTTAGTTAACAGCATTCGGTCTCTTCCTGGCTTTCATTGAATAAAACGAACAAAAAAAACGGGTTTGTTGTAACCGCTGCTGCCTGTTGTTGCTCCGTTTATCGCACGCCGAGCGAACACCGCACGCAGGTATTAATCAGAATGAACGGCGCGGACAAGAACGACACGAAATAAAAATTTAATTTCTCCAAACCGCTCATGGATTGGATGACGGTGTGTGAGATAGGTTTCAGGTTTCTGGCACCGAGGAAGGTGGAGCTGTTGGCCGAATTTCGTTCAACCGCTTCTGTTGGTCGCTGTGTGCATCGTGCTCCGGTGGTTGGTTGCAACCGAACCTGTCTGGTGGTGGTTCTTCGACAGAGGAACTGGTTTATCCCATATCTCGCCGTAAGTCACTAAATATTCTCGCGTACTCGGCGCAAAAGATGCCGGGAAACGTGAACGTATGCGAGCGAGATAAAAAACAAGATTAATTAATTTTTATTGAAATATTCCCGGTTCGGGTTCCCGATCCAGTAAAATGTTTAGTGCGGTGCCAGATCTTCGACGGTCTTCCGGCTTTCCCTGCCCAACACCAGGTGACAAGGGAAGAAATATCGTTATCAGCGTATGGCTTTGTCGACCCAGCGCCTGAGCGAAAACGCCAATGGCACTGATCGAAGGTGCGACAAAACGAATGGATTTGAGTCGCACCAAGTAAAGAGCACCGAAAACTTGCCTGGAGATCGGTCATAAAAATGGCGTCTTCGGAGTTCGGCCTTAAGGTGGCTGTCATGGCGCGACGATATCTCCAACTGCCAATCGATAGCGGAAAAGTGAGCGCAAGGTATAGACGATGGATCGATGGATCGCAGACTGGTCATCTCTCTAAACCTTGCCCGCCGGAGCCTTCAGTGTGGGATAATAATTGACAAATCAATCAAAGCGCTCTCGTGTATATCGTCAGGTGGTGTGAGGCTGGCCAGTTGATTCGCCTCGCCCTCGGGGCCATTTCGAGGGGGATTAATGGTTGCGTGCGATTTTTGTTTCCCCCCAACGTTTGTGCTAAAGCCCCGTCGGCTGGCTCTGCACGATTAGCGAGCAAGGGGGTGTAGAAAATGGGATTCAAAATATGCTAAATCGTTAAAGGTGAATCCTATCGTAATCCCACCGGTTTAGTGATCGCGTCCCGAGCGAGTCGGGACGTGGCCAAGCACGGGGCAAGATTAGAACCTAGAGTGCAGGGAACAATCATCGGACGCAGTTGAATGGATTCCTGACGCGAGTTCGAATAGCGGGATGAAGCGAATTAAAAATCCATTAAGACTGCACAGGAACGGAGCGGTGAGCGATTGCCAAGGGTTCGTGAGGTGAGGTGGCCCGGGTTGTCCGCCGGGTCAGCCGTTATTAGTTGCTAATCGTTCTTGCTCCCATCGCTTTTGATCTCGTGCGCGTTCGATCCCGTACCGTCCCCGTCCCCGTAATGGTCATTGACACGTTCAAGTGAACGGGCGATGGGCCGCCGCGAGAAACTCGTCGGGTCCAAATTCGAAGACACAAATCAATAACGGTGTGAACAACTTGTTGTACGGTATTATTGAAAACGCAAAACGGACCGTTTTCGTAAACTTGTACCGATGGCGGGATGGGAGTGGGACGACGGTCTTTGTCGACGGCTCATCATGGTCCGACAGTATCGATTTTCCAGTACCTCCTATCGAAGCACCATTCTATCGAACCGAAATGGGCCATAAATTATTCATCGCTGGGCGTGTTTCGATTGATCTGGATTTTTGGGTCTCAGCCATCATGTTTCTTTTAAAAAGGCAAGAACTGCGTGCGGGGAGGATGGGGGAGCGGGTTTTATTGAAATCTCTTCCCCGCTCCGATGTGTAACATCGGAGAATAACTTAATTCATGAATATTCTACAATCAATATTCTCTCGTTCCGGGGTCGTTCCGCAGGCTGCTCGGTCCCCGAGTCTGCATCGGAAGAACCATTTCCAATGCATTAGGACCGCGTCGATCTTCCGGTCGATTTATTAGCTCACCGCTCGGACGCAGATGCGCCGCCCAGATGGCCTTTTAATGCTTCCGCACGCAATGGCTCCGAAGGCTATTTCGAATGCCTTTCGCATCGATTCTAACTCACCTGGGATTGAGGAAAACCAGGCATAGATGGAGAGAGAATACGAAAAGAAAACAATCTCGTTAACGAAATCCGTTTAAAGCGCACACCTTGCGCACTCTGTTTCGGATCGAACTTCGGAGTCGACTGCCGTTTTGCTAGTGCGTCTCTCGAAATTGGCAACTCGGCAACGAATGAGGCATATCATTAGTTCGGAAAACATAAACATACTTTGGACGCGTAGTAGCGCAGCCCGGCTGGCTCCGTCCGTCCAAACGGCAAACAGTAATTTTCTTCGCATTGGATGCGAGCACAACGGGCACGATCTTGAAGACAGTGGGGACAAAAGTGTCTATAACTTGACTGCTTTTTTTCTTTCCAATTGATTTCAAAAGATAAATCACTGTACACTTTATAAAACTATAGGCATATCGTAGACATAACAATTTTTTTGCATACATTATTGTAGGTTCAAGGATGTTCAATGCGGTGGATATTAAAATATAGATTTAAAGGACAAAGCAAAAAGTCACCACGCACAAAGTTTAAAAATTGTGTTACAAAAAAATTTCCTGTCCAAGTTACATCTCATTGCAGTAATCGGTATTCAGAAATTTTACGATCGTGGATGTAAGCTTCTTAAATTGGTCGATATTGTTTACTGACTGTTACCATAAAGAAGCAATAAAGGTCCCGCGAGCGTAATTGGAATAATCGTCATTATACATCTTAATGGATGCAATAATACTTCCGATAGAAGTCCTGAGGTGCTAGTGCTACTGGTACGAGATTGTGCGCATCAGAGAGCATGTTTACAGCAGACACCAATGACAAAACAAAAAGAAAAACACTTGAAAAGAAGTATTCGAATGCATTCATCACCTTTTACCTCCAATCCAATCGATATCATTCAGAATACGTTGGCGGCACGTTACGGTAGCAGCAAGTGCTTCTCATGTCCATTTTTTGTCCACAGTTTACCCACCGTAGCCGTGGCAGTCGTTTGAACGGACCATTTTCAACTTCATCCGATGTGTCCGCCGCAAGTTCGCAGCCAACTCGCACGCGGCAAAGGGTACTGAACCCAATTCGCTGAAACGCGCCCGCCAGAGTCCGAGATTGGACTTGGCCGGGCCGTACTTCAATAGAAATGGTCATTTCTGGCTGGCCATGATCCCTAACGAGTGCGTCCAAAGCGACGGTTGGCAGCTTCTCCCCGGGTGCGCGCGAATGTGGAAGTGAAGCTAGTTCGCCGCCTTCGTTCGTCTTTCACCGTATGGTAATCAACGTTCGCGTTCTGGGTCTATGAAATAGATCACTCGCGCGCAGCCCATCGCCAACGCCAGCGGAGTCCGCCACATGCCACGATTCTCCTCTCATGGTTTGTTCGCTTACGCCAAAGCCAAAGGCTGCGGTTGCCTCCCTTTTTCGGGCGAGACAGGCGTGAGCGGCGAGATGGTATCGTTACCGTTCCGGTTTGTGCGCGGAATGCTCTTTACGCGCGCTCTTCTTCGTTCCGGGGTGCTAGTCCGGTAGATTGCACATTACAACCGATCGCTAGGAGTTTTTTTGCCGTTGTTTTGTTTCACTGCACCACCATCTGGCTGTCGGTCGGTGGAGTGGTATTAATGTCGGTAGGGATTCTTCTTGACGTCTCAACGCCTCTTGTATGACGCAATGGGCTGTCCATTAGGTGGATCGGGAGGACACCCATGTGCCACTCCGTAGGTGGTTGATTTCGAGCAAAACGGGTGTAAATGCAATCGTTTAAGTTGATTCCGGAGCTAATTTAATAAGCTTCATTTGTGTCCGGCAAGTGATTGAGAATTAAACTGACTCGCCTGTAAAGAAGCGTACCGGAGCACCGGATCCTCCATACTTGCTCGTCCCGAAATCGAACGTCCGCTCGACGTTGGCTACATTTTGCCCTCGTATCGCCGATCGTATCTTCGATCTAGTGCCCCGGAGCAACATTCATCTTTCCCGGGCGCTCTTCGGTAAACAGTTTCAAATAAATTACTTGTCATCCATTTTCTACGATGGCGTCCTGCTAGGAGCACGGTGCCGTTCGAGCGTCCGTGGAGGGTTACCGTTTTTGCATAATGAAAATTTGCTGTCAAATGGAAACAACTCCACCTGGAGGATAAGGTACAAAAACTGAGCCACCAGAAAAAAAGAAACACTTTCCCAGCGGATGGAAATCAATCGGGTTCTAGCTTGCGAACGGTGGAATAAAACCAACACTTTTCTCGCCGTGGACGTGAAAGAAACGCGATTCTATCAAACACAGCCACTTTCGGGCCAGGGAATCCTGTTTGAAAATCGGTGCTAAAACATTCGATCTGGTTTGGGCTTTTGCAGGGTCGTCCTCTTCTTTAGATGCTGGCTCAGATTCCGCTTCTTCGCTAGGATCAGCAATTCACTTCAAGCCTGCCGAAGTTCTTGAGCCCCCGAAAATAGCTCGGAATGAATAATAAATTATCTCCTACCTCTTGCGGGAACCGTAGCGTGGACGATAGAAAGAAACTTCACCCAGCACACAGCACGCCCGGAGCAGACGGAGTCCTACGACTCGTCATTGGATTTGGCATGTTTATTGATTAACGTGTGGAACGACCGATGGAATAGGTTCGAGCAAAAGTGTACCGTTTGGACATCGGCAGCAGCAGCAGCAGCGTTTTTATATGTAACCCACGACCGACGCTCGGCCCATCACTCCCCACTGGGTACGGAAATCCTTTTATGGAAAAAAGACTCACAAGCCCCGCTGAGAATGGGAGGCAGAGGCGGGGTTGAATCGCGCTATCGAAGAAATGTCAACCGATGGCGGAGAGATAGCGTGAGACAGCTCACCGTCCGATCGGGGCGGGGAGGCAAAAAAAGATCGACATCTCGGCCGGGTGCCTCACGGTATGGTCGTCTGTTCGGGTCTGGCCAAGTCGTAGGCAAATACAGCAAAAACTGTTGCCTAGAACCCGACTGAAAGTAGAGCTAGTAGTAACGGCGACAGTAGTGTCCGTACGCTGTAACCCCGCATGTAAGATGTTTACAAATGTATGTCCGTTGCAAAGAAGTGCTACTGTAAAATATTCATGCGCCTGTTTTAACTCCGTCCGGAAGTTGGAGGGTTTGTGGAGGTGGTTTTATTGGAATAGTGCGGTGCCCAGGAAAGTGCACACTATCTCAATTTATGGACAGCCGGATAGACAGGAGAATGTCGACCTCGTTCGCTTTCTGCACGACAACGACGTCGACGTGTTTTCGTACGTGACAGTTGTATGTTTTTGGAGGTTGGTCCTGAAATGCTCTATTGCCTGCCTGCTGCGATAGATTAATATGGCCGGTTCAGTTTGCAACGATCAAAACCGACGACGCACACGGGTTGGCAAGTGAGAGTTCAAAGCGAGAGTACGAAATGGAATTGGAAGTAATTCGTGTCTAGCGCGCAGCATGTGCTTTCGGAGCGCTGAGGTGGACTTCCACGAACGTTAACGAGAAATAGATGTATTCGAATCGATTGGTAAGCATTTTATAGCGCCTGATGGGGAATATGATGATGGTTACAGCAAAATACATCCCGAGCAGACACGAAGAGCACACAGGAATATTTGTACAAAGTGCTTCCAATGGATGTTAAGAACATACCAAAACTAAATCTCTTCTTCCCAGCATGACGCTAGATGATAGCGATGATTTAGAAGTTAATTCGCTCTGTTGATACCGGGTAGGATTTGTGTGTCTTCCTACGATCCTCAGCATCCTCATTGCAATCTATTATGTTCCACCATGCCAAAACCAAATTTCACTTAGTCCAACAAGCAGCACGAACAACGGAAAGAGCAAGGCTCAACACACGGGCTTCATCATTCTTGAAGCTTCACCCATTTGTCACCCGAATCCACACGCACACACCCTGCCGCATGCGGTTGGAAAAAGTTTTCTCATTAAATCAAGACATTTTCATCACTCTCCTCATCGACACCATCTCGGGCTCGCGCGCCCGGAAATCAGATTTCCGACGCTGCTGCCTTCGACGAGACGCTCAGGTCCATGATGAAGGCATCAAGTGGGATACCCCA
>JXXA01016231.1:0-14635 GCA_000956255.1 Anopheles punctulatus
AGTTAGAAGAATATGAAAGCTTAATATGCCACGAGTAACAAAACGGACCATACTATAAGAAGAGAGGGAATTTACTACTCAGCTACTTTATGTTAGACTCCATGAAACATAACGAGAGATTAATAATATCAGCGCATTGCCTTTAAAATTACTGCTTACCTTTTTTTTTTCTCTCGAATGCATTCTCCATCGCATCAACGAATTACACACATTTTTCTTTGATGATTTATTTAAACAAATATTACTTCCTTAGCAATTATAAATTTTGTTCCATTTTTCGCGATTATACCGCGCGCAAATCGCCATTTCCTGCCTGCTCACACACCATCACCATCCATCGCGACGTGCAATGCCTGTTGTAACGGGGCGGGCGGCAGAAGTATTTTTACTATCCTGAAATAGGATAATTATTAAATCCACAACGCCATCGCGATTCCGCGTGATTATTTGCTCTTGATCGCGTTTAGTTTTCGTCCTTCTTTGCATGGCACCCTCTCTCCCTCTCCCTCTGTCTCTTTCTCTTTTCCTGATTATTTTTTGGTGCGCGTTTATTTGTTCTGTTCCCGGTATATAATGCTTGCGCTATATATCGTATTTAAGGGCACGTTTTGATCCGTATCTGATGTTCATCAGGGGCGGTAGCACTAATCTACGCATGTATCGGTCCTCACCCCTTTTTCTATGGATTCACTGTGTTCAATATCCTCGCCGTTGTTCAACTAAAGAATGTGTTAAATGTTGCTTTTGGCTGCTGAATCATCAAAAAAATGGTTTACGCAACATGGGAGGAATCAAAGATACCACCTTGTACAAGTCTCTGCAGTGAAAGCAATGAAAACTGTCAACCACGTCCACAAACCATTTTCCTACGCCATGAAGTTGTTTTCAAATTCAATGCTGACCACACACCGATAGCCGTGTTGCAATAAGTTTGTTTGTTGGTATGTTTAATGGCCCAAACCTTTCTTAAATGTATCACACGAGGAGTAACGAAACTCTTTCTTCTGATTTTAAAACGTTTCTGCGCTTAAAAAACACGTCGTTAAACGGCTTGAAGGTACTCACACGTTGGATCAAAAGACGAAACATTGGGATCTAATCGTGGTCAAGTTAAAAATTAAATTGATTGCAAAAGCTGCATGTATAGACCATTGCGTGAGCCGGTGCGTTTAAAGGACCTTCTTTGATCTGTGTTTGCGCTATTGTGAAACCAACACGATTGAATAACAAGAGGATAAATCTCCTAATCACCGCTCTCCTAAAAAAATCTCGATAGCCTTTTTAGATATCTTTCAATCGTAACTTTTCCCATAAGTGAAAAAAAAATGTTAACACTACCCAGTTCACTAATGGTTGGAAGGACGTTTGAAGCTCCTGGTATAAACACGTTCCCAGACTCGAAAATGGTATTGGTTGGCGCGAGTAATCGGACCTCATTCCGAATATGAACAGCTACTTTCATGTTTCTGACAATCTGTCTCTTGATCTGTCGCTGAACAAGGGATGCTCACGTATCGCAAACTTTTTGGTGTACATTTGTTGCTTAGTGTAACTATATTTGCACAAAAAAAACAAACAAACAAACAGATACGCAACAATTCATCTGCTGGGACGTAATTCATTGTAAAACATCGAAACGCGATTTGGTCGATTGAACACCTCGAATCCTACCACCCGTTACAGCGTTACGACAACGTAACGCAATATGAGCGTGAAAGTGTTTGCTTAGCTTTCGTACTTTCGTCCTTAACACAAACCATGAAAGCCTTTGCCTGAGATAATGATCTTAAGCGTACAGAAGACAAAAAATACATCCGTTTATAACAACCTTCGCTCATTGCTTAATGAAGTAGAAACAAACAAGAACACAATAAAGAAAACATACATCTTGCCCAAACTAAAATTAACACTACTGCAAGCTCCATGTACGAACTTGGTTTAAGTTTATTTTGTATGGGCACCTGCTCACCGTACCTTCCCCGTTTAATTTATTCGTTTTTCTCCGCATACAGATGTCTCCAAACGCAGAACTTGAAACCGCTTGCCCGCGTACACTTTCGGGGATGGATAGATGGAAGCGCTTCACGCGGTTAGAAACGTCGACGGAATTTTTTGTCAACAAATTGAAATTTAAAAACATTTTTCCGATAAACAATGTACTGTACGTTTTGATTTATCTATCCTGGATTTAACAGTTCCGGTCACATTAATCATGTCTGTGTAGCGTTGCGGAGCAGGGCCACTGTTTAAAAACAAATCCAAACTATTTTCAACGACATTTTCATGTGTTTGCTGGTTTTTGTACACGGAAAACAAACTCTAGGACGATTTATTTGACAATTCGAAGATTATTCCAATAAAGGATTGCGCACATTCTTCTCAAACAAAATAAAATGCCATGCGAAGCAATCCTCTTCAATTGTTATCTGTTTTTAACACTTTATCTCTTTTCAAGGGGGGGTAAGACACATTTTTCCCTCACTTTGTCTAACTTTTTCTCTCTTACTCTTCTATGTTCTTCTTCTTTACTTTCTTTTTTCTCCATCTTACTGTATACACTATACTTCTTAATGCTTTGTATTACGTTCCTTCGCTCACAATTCTCCCACTACCCAGAAATATCTCATCTTCTTTGTTGTAACGATCTACACCCATCATACCTGTTGTGTTACCGGCTTAGTAGACCAAGTCTTAGACCAACAGTTGCCGGTTAGTAACTCTTCGCTTGGAGGAGACGGTTCAAATGGTACGGATGAAAATTACTCCCCGTTTAATGAGATACCGGTTAATATAAACACGACATCCTCTAGAGACAATAAAACAGGCGTTACTAGCTAATAACGAACTATAACAACTTTAATTCACAGTCGTTGATGGATTCCAGCGTAAAACCGTAATAGATTTGTTTTTTTGTATTTATGCAATACATTGCATATACATTCGTATATGCTTCATCCGTCGATTTCTACCAGTGATGGCACCAGGGATCCATTGTTTAATTTTCGAAAAAATGCGTGAACTTTTTTTAATCTCGCGGCAATGCGTGGATTAGTTTTTTTTCTACCATGCCACATGCAAAATTCGAATTGCCTCAGATTTGACAGCATTTTATTACCTCAGATTTGACAGCATTCAACACGACAAGAGTCTTTACCACTATCCCATTTGATCCTTTCTCGATCCTATCAAAGAGTGACCAATTTGCTGTGAAGATAAAAAATAGTACAGAAAAACCGGTAACACAGGCAGGCATGACTAAGATCGTTACATCAGAGAACATGAAGAGCAAAAGTCGCAGTTACTACCCAGTAGCGGTAGCGTGCGTTTGTTAAAATGTGCCGGAAGATTGTGTATGGTGATGTTTGTCTGATGATTTACATGTATATTATGTGACTTTCTGAATCTATAGAATCTTGCTGCTGTTCGAACACCTTCAATTGTGTGCTGCCTTGGAAAACTGTTTGTGTTTTTAGTTTTGTTGACACATGGTGTACACCCCACGTCACCATCGAAAAGACGGTATAGCGAGCGAGCGAGCGGCCACGTGGCACGAGTAGAAGAAAATAAAATGACGCGAATAGGGAAGGAGCGATATACTAACGTAGATTTTCAGCTTGCGATGCGAACGACCCCCTACTAACATCCGAACCGATATGAAGAAACCGGCTGCGGCTGTACTCATTTGTATTTAGGTTGCTTGATTTGATGTGGAAGCGCCGACGTCTCAACGTACCGTCTTAGCCATCGCTGTCCGTTCCTTGGAACTTTCTCTTCTTTCCTCGTGCTTCCGGTTCAGTTGCTGAAATGAGGAAAAGCAATGAAATTAGCGGAATTAATTGTATGTTATGTTTCCACATACATTTCGTCTAATTTTCTACTTAATTCTAGTTGGTACAAACACAATTCTATTGATGCAGCATATTTAGTTTGTTAAGGAAGCATTTTATCGATGTTTGAATTTAATATAAAATTAAGTAAATAACAAATCAAACTAAATCTTATTTAATTTTAATTTAGTATGCGTTTGCCTCCAGTGTTGACATAAAATCGAGTTTTAATGAAAAGTCAATATTTCTATTATTAATAGAAATATTGCAACGGTTAGTTGAATATAGTTATATAATATTTACTATATAACTATATTATAGTTATATAATATTTACTATGATTGGAGGCAATTGGAGATTGGTTTCGGATCCCTTGTGGATATCGATCACAATCTCGACTGTATGATTAGTGTACATTAGAAACAGAAATTACAAAAAAAAAAACTATTAATTCACTGCAAACAAGACTATCCCAACCCACTTCATTTCATACCTTTCGCGGCTTCATCATCACCCGTACTGGCGACTTCCGTCGACGGTGCTGCTGCGGGTGTTGGTTCGACTTCGGTTTCGGCTGCCGCGGAACACGCCGCTTCCGCTTCGGCCGCTTCTTCACCATCCTCTTCATCGCCATCCTCCTCCTCCTCCTCGCCGTCATCATCTTCACCCTCGCCATCACTGTCGCCGCCGTCTTCGCCCTCATTCTCACCGCCCTCCTCTTCCTCTTCATCCTCGCTGTCGAACTCGTCGTCCACGTTGTTGTAGTCGCTCTCAACGCTCTTCCAATCCTCCTGATCCTCCTCGAGGTTGTCGTTGTACAGGTAGGCAAGCGAGACCTCATCCGACTCCTCGCACGAGTCCTCCGCCTCCTCCTCTTCTGTGCCAGAAGAGCCCATAGAACGAAAGCGAAGCGATAAAAACGTAATGTTGTACAATTAGTCAGTTTTGGGCCCATCTGATGATGGAGATGTGTTCTCAGTGTGTGGCATAGTTTCCACCCTTGCACCGTTACCACTGCCACCATCATCCTCATCCGGGAAACCCTCGTCCGTCCCATCTTCCACATCTTCATCATCTTCCTCATTCTCGCCGTCAACTTGCTCCATCGGCTCTTGCAGGACTAGCTGTTCGCCCCTAAAGCATATCTGATTCACGAACGCCAATAAGGAAGTGAACATAAGCAGAACCGATAGAAACGAAGCCATCTGTTTGCGGTTCCGGTCCTCTTCATTTACTAGCTCCTGTGCCCGCTTGTGTTGGATTTCTTCGTACAGCAAGTCTAGATCATCCTTAGCGCAGTCATCAGACGAAGTCAACGTTCCCGAATTCGTGCCATCCACTGGAGAATGACCTTCCTGCACACTATTACTACCGCATCCCGTCTCATCGGCCCGATTTGCTTCCGTTTGGTCACGGGATCGTTTTTGACGTATCCTGGCCTCAAATAGCTCCAGCTCGTCGAGATCAATTTCGATACCATTGATGGAGAATTGTGAGGGTAGCTGTTGCTCGTTGCCATCATCTGCAAACAGGGTGGGTTCTCGCCATAGTGTTTTTCATTTTCTTTTCAAAAACCAGTAAAAGCGTGTTCGGTGAAGCTCCGGATGTGAAAATTTTCGTTTGCTCTGTTTTTGTTTACTAGCATGTAAATACCCCATTCATTTCATATCAAATGTAAAAAGTGTTTCTAGTACGACTTTTAAAGAGAGGACAAAGTATTCCAAGGTGTGTTAATCTAGGTAGGAAGGAAAAGTAGTCCAACGAAAAGTTCCCGGCGATTGTTGGACAGTGAGCGGAGAGGGTAACACATGAAACTATCCACAAATGAGTAGCATAAGAATACTTACCACCCATATCTTCCTCGTCCGAAGGTGCCTCTACATATTCTTTATCGAATCTGCAATGGAGATAGAAAGACAATTTTTAATATATCGACACGTTCCATCCGCGGACGAAGGCTGGTTCCTTTCAGCCGACACCTACCCATCGAGGTAGTTTAACGATGGAATCAACTGGAACAGCTTCTCGCGATAGTTTTCGATCAGCGTGACCTGATTATTGAACAGATCTAACACTTCCAGGTTCTCCAAATCCTTCAATGGTTGCAACTCTTTGAAATCTTTAATACGATTGCCGGATAGGTTCAGGTGTGTTAGCTTCGGGCTGCCGGTGAGATGATTTAAACCATTCGATATTCTGTTGTCGGACAATTCCAGTTTGCGTAGGTTCGACAGTTTGGGGAAGTTTTTCAGCGACACTAAACCGACGTTAATAAGACTAAGCGTTTCGAGCGCTGTGAAGCTGTCGGTCAGACCGTCGACGTATGTGCTCCGACAGTTATCCAGGATGAGCTCTGTGATCTGAAGTGGGCAAGGACAAACAGATTAATGTTCGATTGTTTTCAAATTTGATAATAATAAGCATAATCATGAAAACATTCAAAACCGATGAAGGATTAATGTAAAATTATTTTATAGAATCCTGTTTCTATGGCAAATCATGAAATAGTTTTTTTTTAATATTTAGAATATATTTTTTATAATTAATATCTTTAAATAATAGCATCACTCCCCCTTTCCTAAAAATTGGCTCCTCATCTACCATCAGTCCGCCGATAATGAGCGCGACATTGAAAATCATGTGCGCCAAACGAAAAGTGATTGGTGTGTGTGATTTGTTGTGAAAAAGCAGCTACACACAACCAAGCATTCGCCGGGCGAGTCAGAACACACACATGTGTGCAGTGAACTGAGCATGTGTTTGTGTTATTGGGTTTGTGTTGGTGCTGACGGTTTTCAATGAGAGTGTGTAATCGATTTTCAACAAGTTCGTTACTTTCGACGAAATTCACCGATCGTTCCAACATCAAACCAAAAATATGTAAGCAACTTCAAGACAAAAGTATAATTCTATTTATTGTGGAATCCTGTCTATCGTGTGTTCCAATAATTAGATTAAGACACTAGGCATAAAAATCAAACTGAGGTCAGAAAAACTTGGGCAGATGTCGAGCAGAATCGATTAAACCCACGTAAATTCGTCGATTGTCGAAATATACTAAATTCAGACACATTGTTTAGCTGTAGCATGTAGTCACGCAACATAAATGAATCATTGAATCATATAAATGACACTGGCCTAAAAATACATGCTTCAAACATTTTCTTAATTTGAAAGAAAATCATGTTTTTAGAGCGGCCACGAGCAACGAGTTTAAAACGCGCCCTAGCTCACACTACTACACTGCGGTCGCTCACCAACACAACTACCACGCTAAAGCGCACTCCGCGACGTCAGCGTCGAGTGGGGCCAAGAGAGCCGTACGCACACGACAGCAGTCGCGAAGCAGGCGTCATGAGAGCCAGGCCAGGCAGCCATTGCCCGTTTCGTACACGGTTTCCATATGCAGGTGGCAAAGCAGTCACGACACACGCAGTGCACACATTCCCGTCGAACGCGCAGTGAGCCCTTTTCCGCGGCCGGATCGTGCTGAAAAACGGATAAACGGAAGCTCCACCAGGGCGGCAGCAAAGTGATGCATAAAACGAAGGCAGTGCAGTATTGTCACGAACGCCAATTCGCTGCGAAAAGATGCGCTAGTCCATCTATGTGGGAAGCGTGAGGTGTGCAATATTCAAGATGGCGGCTGCGCTGCGAGTTGCCATATTTTGCTCGACGCGGCAGCAGACGGCACTCTCGGGTACTCATCAGCACTCTCGGTGCGCATCCGAGCCACCTCCACCAATACACCAGTCCACAAGCCGCGATTGCGCTCGTCGACATGGTGTGTGTGCGTGTTTTGTTGTGTGATTTCTTGTTGAATGCTGTGTGGTGTTTTAGTGAGAGTGTGAGCTGAAGAACTTTATTTACGGGTAGTGCGTAGATATTTTCTTAAGTCGTCGTATTTTAGCCCTTCGATCACGACATCCTGCATTGCTTCGTTCGCTTGGAAAATCATTGTAAAATCGCTTATCACTGGTGGGCTTTCCCAACGTGCGAGGGGGTAAACATTCGCACACAGAGGAAGTAAGCGCCAGTGAGATTGTATTAGTAAATGCGTGCATGTGTGTCCCCATTCACCGCACACAAGGGAGAAAATCATTCTCAAAATTGGATACAACTCACTCTTCTACTTCCCCCTTGTTGGACCGATATTCCAGTGGTTTCCCACCAGCAACGCGCCCCACTCGCAGAAAAGGCGCGCGCCTCTGCCTGTGGTATGAGAGTGCGCGGTGCGCGTGTATGTGTGCGTGTTTTCATGCATGGATTGGATGGCGGGACACACAGAAGCAAACAAAAAATTGTAGGAAAAAATACACTCGACTCGGTTGGTCCAATGTCGATCAAAGAGTTACGATTACGAAACGTCGTAATAACGAGAAACCCAGCTTAAAGAGTGTGGAGGAAAAACCGCACCGATTCGTATATGTCGAATTTGGACGATTTCCCTATGTGCATATTTTTTTGTTGAGATCATGAGGGGCTGTGTGTGTTACGCAGGAAACACGGGGTGGGTGCGTAATGATGAAACTATTGACAAGATCGAGAGCAACAGAAAAAAGGAGAGTAAAAATTACCATGAAAGATTCAACAGCGAGGGACAGAGAGAGGACAAAACATAAGGATATGGAGCAAAGCAGCGAGGCGGCATGGCGAAGGTTTTATAATTTACGCGATTGAGGCGGCAATATGGCGGAAGCCGGAGGGCAAAATCCGTTTGAAAAACATCAGCCTTACCGGAACATTTAATACACTTCTTTCTCTGTTGTAGGTTAGTTACGCTCTCCAAAAAATCAGAAACCAAATTTGAAATGAATTTCAAACCAAAAAATGTGTACCTGACGTAACCCGGAAGTATATCGTCATGGGAAATTGGCGATAGAATAAAAATATGTGGCAAAATACACACGCACGAAACGATGTGACCCAAGTTTGACTAGCCAGATTCAGGACAATACTGAAGGAATTTGATACTGCTGTCCATAATTGTAGACGGAATGCAGACATCTCAAAAATGACATAGATTAATCCTGTCTGATCGAGAAATTAGAGCATTCTTTTGAGGGCACGATACGACGCCCTCACTCAAATTGATAAGATTACTCTGATACAAAAATATATCCGGAACTGTAACATTTATACTTTCACGCTGAGTACAATCCTGCACCGCTTCGACCGGATTCTTTTGTGTTCGTCGTAGAGGTTCATGCCACACTAAACCTTTGCCTTTTAATCAATTACAAGCTTGAAACGAATCACACAAAGCGACGACATGGAATCCATTTTTCGTGCATTATTTTTCAAGACACCGCACTGAAAACACGTTATTCTATTACTCGCCAATGCCCCGTCGAAAAGATACAAAAAGTAGGAACCGATGGTGATGGGATGTCCTAGCAACGAAACATTCACGTGCGAACATAGTCGCCGTATTAACTTCAATCACTTTCTCACTTACCTCATCGTCCGGGCGGCCGCGTTTTTCCAACAGGATGCGTTTTTCCATCGCTAGGGCGGTGGGTGGGTAAAATGATGACGGAGGGAACTATTCCTCTTTCCTTTTCGATTGAAAAACCTCACAAACGGAAGAAGGGTCACTGTGGACCCGCGTATCTGGTGCCTGCCACACGGATGTCGCGTGGATGCGTTTGTCCTTATGTTCTTTGTTGATGTTGTTACTGCTTAGGGACGGTGACACTTGCCTGGAACGGGAAACATAAAATTTTCACTCTCGTTTCACTGGTTTATTCCTCTTCTTCGTTACTTTCACAAAAAGCCGAGGGGGAGCATGAGGCTTCCTGGCTTTTGCTTGACCACCGAGCTACGGTGTTTCTGAAGACTGCGGACCACTTGTTTCGTGCAAAAAAGACTACTTTGCCGACCACCGCGCGAAAGCTGAAAAATCTTATCGTATTCGTCGCCACTATGCACTCTCACTTCTGCACTTCTGTTTTGCGTGTGGTGTTGTGGGGTACATCTCGCGTTTGTCGTTAATTTTTGGATGTATTTCGAGTCGCGGACACACACGTCTTACTCTAGCTCTGACACACAAGAAGCGCCTGTTGTGTCTACACACCTTGTGTGGTGGTGGCAGCCATGTGTACACACGCGCTGCTCGTGTAACGTACACGTCCACCGTGTCCATTAATACTCACACACGCACTCATAGTTATATATACAATCGAAAGCACGCACACATTGCCGCAACAACTGAATCGCGCGTGTCGTCGCGTGCGAGAAGGAAAAAATAGTGTTTCTCTCCTACGGTGAATCGCAGGCTATGCTAATGTTTTTGATTTTTCTACATCGAAAAAATATCTAACATCCCAATGTACTGGAAACACAGTCCAAACTGAGCAGAGTAGACTAATGCTTCATCGATTGAAGGCCAAATTTTGTTGGCGGAAAACAGAAATGTTCTTTATGAGGTTAGGATAGTCTCGTTGTTGGTTTTAACCTTCTGCACACCGCCTTCCTCTCTTCACTATTGCCGCTGTGTGCATCTGTGTTGAGCATGTTGACAGGGTGGGTAGAGGAGGGGAGGGTATTAGTATTGTGCGATGAAAATTCAAATGCTTTTCCGTCAGTTGTTATCAGGAGGAGGCCGCCATATGCGTCATAGTCCATAATTGGGGAGTAGGACACGGGCCACCTTATTTTCTTGAATAAAAAAATAACTCGAAAACGAAGACGAACGATAAAAAAGATGTAAAAAGAATGCGAATCTTGCATGCACGGATAAATATCGATGCATCGATTGCACCCAGTGTAAGAGACGGTACACACGCACTACTACCACCACTACACGTCGCCAACACCACTCCGCGATTGTAGGAAAATCGAGTAAAGCAGGTTAGGCGCACAAGACCAATTTCGTACCTAAAAGAGAACGAAACAAAACGGTTTACAAGTGGCAAGAGGATAGGAAGCCCCTTTGCTTCCTTTTTCGGCTCAATGCACGGGGTTCGCTTTGAGCAAACATACAAGTTTTTCAGCACCATGCACCAGCATCGCGCGCCGTGTGTATCACCTGGGTGTCTCAGGGTTGTCTAGCGTCGCGATGTAAAAGTGTGTTGTGTGTGTCTTTTTCCGTTATACCTACGCCCGCACGGTTGTGGTTGCACGTAAGCACGCCCGCACGCACGCACTCACGAAATTCGTCACTACCGGAAGGAAGGTGGATATGTATATGCACACACATACACTTGCAAATGCAAATAAACAGACACGGTTTCTCCTTGTAGTTATCACGCAGCTGGAATTGGGATTTACCCGTAGAGATTCTGCGACGAACGATGCAAAAAATATGTTTTTATACATAACAACCACAAAACGGAGTGCCGGACTACAGGCACACTAGCCGCCTGATTCACACGCACTTATGGTATTTTTTCACTTTTCCAAAAACCTGTCGGCCGACGGCGACGAAATGCGTGCTGTTTTTACTTGCGGTAGTTTTGATTAAATGTCGATCACCGTTGAAACTTTCGTACCTTATAATTTTTAGGCTGCTGCTACTGCTAGCAGTGCTGCTGGTGTTGCTGAGTTCGCAAACTTTGTGCAAATAAAAAGTGGTCAAGCTCAAAGAACACAGAAGATCCTTGTAATCTTGTTCGACGCACACGAGTTCTTTTCCTTTTTTATTTTTTAAGTCTGTTTACTGCGTTCTAGTGGGAATGTAAAGCGAGCGTTCCCGCAGAAAACGTATGTAGTAGAAAAAAAACCGCAGAAAAGGTCCCGAAAAAATTTCGGTTTTGACGTTTGAAAAATAGAAAAAATGAACCTGACATCTAGGAAGCCTACTGTCAAATGTTAAAATTTTTGTACAACCGATCGGTTGAATTCATACGATCAGCCTATGTAAAATAAGATCAATGATTTACTTACTTTTGCGTGATTCAATTTTGAATTGCTTTTAAGAGTAAACTAATGACATATTTAAAGTATCTTTCAACATACGACTAAATTTTATTTCAATTACAATCAAATCAACCAGGAGATATACGGGTAAAGGGATTTTATTGGAAGATAAAGAGAAGGAGTGTTTGTGTGTATGAGAGGGAGAGAGAGAGAGAGAGAGAGAGAGAAAGAGAAAAGGGAAAGTGAGAGATAGCTAAAAAAAAATTCTTAACAAAATAAATTTGGAAACAAGTTATACGTGTAACATACATATACATAAATAAATGAATAAATATTCATCCGAAAAGCGAATTCTAACCATCGGTCAATGGGCTCAACAAATGAATCTAATCAAGTTACAATTTTAAACACTTGTTAGCATACCATACTTGCTTGGTAGCTGCAGTGATGCATTTTTTCTACCTTTTTCGTTTAATTACCACTTTGATAGATTGCTTTTCCTATTGGTTCTCCATATGATAGTTGAAAATGGCTACCACAATATTGGCTAATATGTGCCATGTATTTTGAACCAGCCCTGGTCTATATATATAGACTCTAGTGAATTTGCACGTCTGGCCGCATGTGGCGCTGGCCGATGCTGAAATCGTACCACGCTCATGAAAATATGCATTTTGGGAAAGTTAATTGATTTTATTTGAGACGATATTCGCATAAGGGTACAATTTTATTGGAACCTTATATTTAACGTTCCTATTTCGGAATTATTACTTGAGCCTTGAAACGGTGTAACACGACCACCAATTTACCATGATCTGACCATTCTCAATATAATTTTTACGTTAAAAAAATTGATTAAAGTTATTGCATTTTTAAGTTTCAAAATAGTTTGATACAAATTGTCGTAGGATGCAAGAAACAATGGAACCTTGGTATTAGGCCATGCCCAAGTTATTGAAGGGCATGGCCTAATACCAAGGTTTGTATGTATATAACCACCCTCGCTATACAAACCCTGTTTGAAAGATTTCAGAGCATTTTGCAACGGTTTGAAACTACAGTTTTGAAACTAATCGTTATTTTCGAAAAATCAGCTCCTTTTTTCGATAGTGTAAGTGTCATAGGACAAGTTATTCTGTTATAATTTCAATGCTTTCGCGTTTGGAATTTTTATTTTTCTACTTTAGAACCACCTCATAGCCCTTCTGATAACGAAAGTTAGTAAATTAGAAAATTACAGGGTAGGATTTTTACTACGTTTTTATCAGCATGGCTAGTCCAAGTGTTTGCTTAATTATTCTCGCCGTAAAAAATGTTCATGAAAAGCATCCGATTCTACACTGCCCGGTAACAGTGGAATTACGTTCGGCTAGGTATGTAATACTTACCAGGCATGAGTTTACGGACAGCGCAAAACAATAAGATGTGAGAATTCGCACTGCAAATGAAACACACATTTTATAATGTTTTTGGAAGCTGAATAACAATTTTTGGAATACTATATATTTAACCATAAAAACATCTGTCTCATTGTTTTTCTTTTTAATAATTTTTATACAAAACATTACAATGAAATTTTACATCGTTTTCATTTGTTCTGCCTATGTCCCGCGCGCGTCGCACTCCTACTCTGTTTTTTTTTGCTTTCTCTTGTGCTACACAAGGATATTAGCAAACGTCGCACGGTGCAATAGTTGCGTATGTGTGTAATTTGTGTGCCCGGGCTGTGGAACATTACTTACACGCTTTATTATGCGCGTTCGTTTCTTTTTTTTTTCTGGTTAGGTTTGCTTGACTAAACACGATTGCACACAGTGGCGAACGGAAGTTGCTTTTTTCCCGTCTTACGTCCTTTTAAATATTTGTTACGTTCATCATACGATTTGCTAGATGTTTTCGTGTTTGTCTATTCGTCTGTTTGCTTATCGGTGTAGCTCAAACAACACGCGACCACGGTTTACGTACGGTTTTTCCACAAACGTTGTCGGTATGTGTTCCGAGCTCATCCCCGTGCGGGACATTTTCCGTCCGTGGCTTTGCAATCAAATAAATCCATTCGAGAATTTACTCGCTTAACCTCCGTCGCAATCCCAAACTCACACCGTGCGCAAGACATAATCCAGTACTGGCAGACACTTGCTATTCTGTTGTTACGATTTTAGTTTTTTTGTTTGGTTTAGTAAAATCCGTCCATTCGCGGCTTCATTGAGAGAGATGTTATTGCTAATACAAGACGTGTTGTTGTTTTGAGATTCGACTTGGCGAGAGTGTTATTGCTACTGCTAGGGGACAGGAGGAGATAGCTTTTGTTTGGTGGATGGCTAAAAAGTCGGCATCAGGGTTGACCTAATTTCAGCGGCCTGCTTTGAGCCCGCCTTCATTGTTACGGTGTTTCAAATTTATTGTTTCATCGCTATGAGCCATGTCTTTGGACTATTCTTGAGCAGTTCAGTAAAGTAGTGTTGCGTCCAATGCATTCGCTCCACCATCGCTCCGCTACCGGAGGATCTTCTATCCTTGGGCTTCCGGGTTCCCTTCGTTCGATTTGCGGTAGAAAAAATGTACGCTCTCTCTTCTCATCCTCAACACACGTACACACTTTCCCTTCCCTCTTTATCACTCCTCTCATTAGTTTGAATTGATCTAAGAAATTTCATTGACATTGGGGTTTCAGTGACAACGTTTGGGGGGTGTGTGTAGGTTCGATTTTCGCGCTCCGCGCTAGTTGCGTTTCTTTAGTTACAAAAAATTACCTGAAAAATTGTTTAGAATAAAACTGCTCTAAAAACCCGATCGTTTTGCCGTGCCGTCTTCAGCGTTGTTTTCTTTTTCTTTTTTTTACGCAGCGATTGTGAGCTTTCAAATACAGTTCGGTTCTGCGGGTGCTTCCTTCGTTCCTAGTAGAAAATGCCTTACTCAACACGCGCGCTTTACGTTCGCTTCATCTT
>JXXA01016232.1:0-10238 GCA_000956255.1 Anopheles punctulatus
CCCCCACACGCACGCACGCACGGTCTGTTCGTCCACCTAATACAATCAAATCTTACCATGCTCCTTTTCATCTCCTTCGCATTTTGCTCGAAATTGTTCACATCGCTTTTTTATCACTTCAATACTGTTCCGTTTTCCTTCTTTCTTCTTTTTCTTCACTCATTCTCGCGTTTCATTTCGATAAAAGTGTTATTTAGAGAGAACGATTGCAAACGTATTTAGATGTTGTGGATTTTTTTTTCTCATATTTGTTTTTGTTTTAGCATGCGTGTGTGCGTGTAGCTTCTTCGAATCATTTCTGCCGTTGATTTTCGCCGTGTTTTCACTTTTGTTCATTCATATGCTTCGTGTTGCTTCGTGAGTTCACTTTTAAAATTAGTATATTTATGGTAATGGTGAGCACGTTCACAATGCGTACGCTAATTTCTGCTTTAATTTACCTTTGTCTGTGTTTGTTTCTGCATTCTGCTTCTCTCGTCACACTCGTAAATCGTTTGTTTTTTTTTTCTGTTTTTGCTGCACAAGGTTTTCTTCCTCCCAGTGCCGAATGACATTTCATTTGCAAAAGGGTTTTGCATGCTTTTTTTTTGGTTTTTTGTCCCTTTTTCTTCCGGTTGCCAGTGCTGGTTTTTGGTTGTACGATTTGGAATTTTGTTGATTTTACACAATTTCGAATTCGAGTTTATGATGTTTTTGTTTGTTTTTTTTGTTTTTGTTCCGTTTACATTAATTTCTGCATTTGGTTTCTTTTTGTTTCACACACTAAAATACCATTTTGATTTCCTTTTTGTAGTCCTTTATACAATTGCAATCCTTATGCAGGCTTCTTACATATTACCACCTAAAAAGGGTTTGTTTTTTTTTGTTATTTTTTTCCCCGCTATACCCGCTGCTGAAATGGGTTGGTTGCATCTCCAACCATCCGTGCCGACGAGAGAGACCTTTGACTTTTGACCGAGATCGAAACGTTTTACTCACGCCCGAAAAGTTGGGTGATAAAAGGAAAAATCTGCCGTATGTGCTGCTGCCGAAAGGCTAACCGTTGCTGCTTTCCTCCCTAGTGCGATCTGTGTGCGTTCGCGAGACATTCGTTTGCATCAATAATTCATCCATCCCCAAGCAGGCCACAGGTGTATGCGGTTGTTTCGCAAGTGGACCCACTTTACCCGGAGATGCGCGTACTTTTTTCATCTCCAGCTTCGTTCTCCTTAGATCTTAGATGATTTCCTTACAAACGGAATTTTGCTGCTGCTGCTGCGTTGTGCTTGTATTTTTTGTTTTGTAGTTGGTTGTTTTTTGTTTAACTTTTTAACTTGGCTCACACACACATACACACACACGTTAACGTGGCTGTTTTGGGTGGTTGTTGCTTTTTTTGTTGCTCTTGTTGTTTTTGCTTTCTCCATCGCTTGTTTGCTTCTTGTTAGTGAAATGAACTTAGTAACGTGGTAAACGAACAACACATAATCTACCGAAAAAACGATCTACCGAACGATGCCGATCCCGAAAATTGATTGAAATGGAAACACTGTTGCCGCGGTTGTTATTGATGCTTCTATTCATGTTCCAGAAGTTGCTGAATCACATCCGAAAACAACCAAAAATTAAAAAAAAAAACTCTTTCTCCCGAACTCTATTGCCAGAAATGGTTTCCTTGCCTTGAATGCTAAAGTTTGAGTTTGTGTTGAGTTTCGTGTTTAGTGTATTTGGTTGTGTTTTGTGGTGTATTGGGGTTTGTTGCTTTTGTTGTTGCTACTGTTGTTGCTTTTGTTGGTTTATTACTTTGTTGGCTTGCTGATTTCTTGTTGCGTTGCATTGTTATTATTCTCGCTATTGTTGTAATAAAGGTACGGTAAGTCGTTCGTTTTGTCCGTTGTTCAGTTCAGGTTCGTTCGTGTTGCTGGTTGCTGTTCCGTATTGGTCGGTTTTGATATTTCACTATTTGCTTTGTGGGGTTTTGTGTTTTTCCTTCTCCCATTTCCTCCTCGTGGTTTATTATTGGCTTGGCTTTCGCTATTGTATTGTAAAGTTCACTTATGCATTTGCTATTTCTCGCTTGTTCCTGTTGTCGTTCGGTGCGTCTGTATGGTTCTTCTTTATATCGGTTTTTAATGTTTTGTAAATATCGGACACCCGCGCCCCGCTCGGCCCAAAACCCGCGCTCGGCGGTCGGCTGCGAGTGTGGGCGCGAATGCTTTTGAGCTAGCTTTGTGGCGTTTAAATATAAACTCTGGCACTGTGTGATGTGTTGAATGTTGGCAGCACGACAAACGGGCGGAACCAACGCATCCCGCAACTTTCCTCCCTTTTTCCCACCCCCCGCTGCTGCTGCTGCTGCTGTTTGTTGAAACTGTATCAATAAGTCGCGCTTTCGCGCATTTTCAATAAACCTATGTTAGACAAAATAAAAACAAAAATAGTTTACTTCCTCCTCTTCCACTTCTCTCTCTATTTCTCTTTATCTCTCTCTCTCTCTCTCGCTCTCCCTTTGCTTCCACCTTTCAACTATTAGCTCATTTACTGTTCGCTGCTGGGCATTCAGTTTTATGTGCATGTAGGTGTGGGCGTGTGTGTATTTTTTTTTTAAATTAACGAGCGGGCTCTCCGGCACCGGCTTCTGGCGGACTGTGGTTTTGCTGTTTGTTTTGTTGCTGTATCGGGTTGATATTGATTATGTGATCTATTTTACTCGTATGCTAGTTTGTCTACACTCACCTTCACCATTCCGTTCCATGCTTCCCACTTTCCTTCCACCATTTATCAGTTCCTGTATGTTTATTTCTTTTTTTGTTTCATTTCGCAAACACACACGCGTTTTTTTTTTAGCACGCTTTCTCGCGCTCGTGCTCGCCGTACGCGTACGCGTCGTGGTAAATGTCTCTCTTACTGCACAGATTTTCCTTTATCTTGCCGGCGGTTCTATAATAAAATATTTAAAAATGATCTCTTGTTTAACAACTCTATCTGCCTATTTAGTGTGAATGGGCGCGTGCGCCCGCTTTTACAAATGGTTTTACATGGCCTTCCTATATGCCTATTTTACTCCCGGCGCCGGATTGTTCCTGTGTGCGTCTGTGTACGAGTGTATGGTTGTGTGCGAATATGCAGCACTGCTCGATCTGCTCGGCGTCTGCTCGCCTGACGGGCTTCCCTTCGGATTGCATTATAAACTGTGCAATATGTCAACAATAAACTGCTGAATCCGGCGGTTCCGCATCAGGCCTTGGCGGAAGGCCTGTCTCGTGTGCTGGCGATGATTGTTTCCATTTCTCTTCTCCCCTCCTCCCCTACTCCCCGGGAGCAGACATTCCCAAATATCTCTATTTTTATATACACATCGCGTACTTGGTACGGGCTTTCCCCTTCCCCTCATTGCAGCCTGTCTTTCTTTGTATCGATAGGGCTACTAGATGGTAGATGTTGAACGGTGTAGACAAAATAAAAACCTCCCACATGCGTCCCAATCCAAACGTCACCGGAAACTGTGCCCACGGAGGCACCTTCGGCTTCCGTCGCACCAAGAACCACTACTTTCATCTGCATAATAGACACATATGTTTAAACCCTTTCACGTTTTCCTCTGCTTGCTGCTGCCTTAAAGTCTACGTTTTTTTTTGCTTTAAATGGTTAGAAGAGACACACAATGTTTTCACGATACTTTTGTTTGCTTGTTATAAATGTATGCAGATGCGATTTTCATCGTTTTCTTTTCTTCGTGTTGAGAATATTGATTTAAAAGTAATTTTCACACCGCTTTTGCTCGCTTTTTTTCTCTCTCTCTCTCTCACACTTGTACAGTGTTTTCTTTCATGCCGTGGATGTGAGAAGAGGCTTCTGTCAGAATGACAGAGTGAAACAAAAATGCCACCCACTCGCCGGTGGAAGGAAAACATCGTTAATCGGTTGTTTCGAAACAAATAAAAAACACATTCAAAAAGGGACTTTCCTCGTAATTGTGTATCCATCTCGTTTGCGATCGTTTATCGGTTGTCAATTATCTTGAATTTTTCTTATTAGTCTTCCATTTGCCAAAAGTTGCATGGGTTTGATTTGGTCTTTCTCTATTTTATTTGTACTGTACGGTAGTTATGGCAAGCATTTGTTTTATCTAAAACGTAGAACTCAACGAAAAAAATCATAAAACTTTTGATCGATCACTGAACATAAAAATTTTATCTGCTGCATTACGTGAGAAAAGAAGAAAGAACAAAACAAAGTGAACAGACACCTTCTTCCTGGGAAAAAAAGGAAACAACATAAAACCAACACAAAATGAAATAATAAAAAAAGCATGTTATTCTCTGTGCTTTATTTCACATCTGCCGCACGGTGGTCGCGCACTTTGCTTAGCTTAAAACGAAACGATAATACAGCTAGATTCATACTCGGATAGGAGCGGCTATCAGCTAAACATAAACCTAGCACATATATTGCATAAAAAGATGTATTTTTCTACGGAGCATTCGCTCGAAATCAAAATGATACAGACTCGATCCGTCCTGGCGTGACTGTCGGAGCGTGGTATTTTCCTATCGCACCACGTTTATACACCATCTTACACGCGTACGCTTGCATTTCGTATACTAATAAAGGGCGAAAAGAAAGAAAAAAAAAGGTAGCTACCTTGCCATTGTTGAGGGAAATAACTGATCAAATCCAGTGCACTTCGGTAGGAGACTGTACCGAAGGGCGAAACTAAACATGGAGAGAAGCATGGAGACTTCTCCTTCGATGCCCTCGGGCGGAATCAGGGATTTCAGTCGCAGCAGAGGGCCATTCCAACAACCGGGGACGTAGCCTGTGGCGCTTGCCTTTGCTCCCACGACGTACGTCTGCCCTGCCGAACCGGATGTGGATGGAAGAAACTCACGCACAGTTTGATGGTACAACACAAAACAGCACAAATATGCTCCCAACTTTTGCACAGAAGTTGCGCCGAAACATTCCGAAACATTATAAGCCAAACTGGTGGTGCGAGCGCTCGCACACGGAACGACCACCATTTTATAGGTTTTGTTTTTGTTGTTTTTGCTTTGGGACGAGTGTTTTTTTCTTTTTTGTTTGCCTAAACAATTTAATTTTGCTTACCTTACACCTAGAGCGCACGGGAAAACGAAAAACCGGAGAGCAAACTGGGGTTGCACTGCCTTCTTGTTGTTGTTGCCAAAAAAAACGAGCCAAAAATGCACACCAACCGTGGTGCGATGGACAGGAGAGTCCAGTGCGAGTATTTGATGCACCACCCTTCACCCGTGAACGATTCGTTTTTGTCCTCTATTCGATTCGATCGTGTTCTACATTAATTTTGATTGCCTAAAGAGTGGGTTCGCTTCCTTTGTTGCCTAAAGTGATAAACAGAGAGACAGATCAACGTAACCATAGGAATTAATTTTTAACTACAGGAACAACTTTCACTCCCTTACGCGTTGTTTTCTTCTTTTCCTTTTTGTACAAACCGAAACATCAGTTTTGTGAACACCATTTTTTTTTTAAATCTTAGGAATAGAAACAAAAAACAGATCGTCTTATACACCCAGCGGTTTCCCCTCGCTCATTTGCTCACCAATCTCCACCATCCTTTCGTTTCCTTCTTCTCCTTTTTTTTCTTCTTTGTATATAAATATAGAATTTGTTTAGAAACAAAATTTTGTTAAACATTTGACCTAAACATGTTTTCGTATTTCTTTTTTCTTTTTTGTTCGATTTCCCGTGCACTACACCCCCTCCCCCTCGGTTCATTCCATTTCCCCGTTCTCCCGTTTGTTTTTTTTCGTATTCGTTTTCTTCCCACCATCATCACAATCGCCTAAAAGAGTAGTTTTTGTTATGTTTTCGTTTTTTTCCTTCCATTGTTTTGCCTAAACCAGTTTTTTTTCTTTTTACACTTTCACCTAACACTTTCCTCAAGTTCCGAAACAGTGTGTGCAAAATAAAATTATTAATTTAGAAATACTTCTATACTTTTCGATTCGTTTTTTTTCTTCTTTCTTTAATTTTGCTCTACCTCTTCACGCACCCTCCCATGTGCCTGTTTTATCCTCCTATACGTTACGGGGTTGTTTTTGGGAGTTTTCTGTTTGTTTCTCCTTGCTCTCGGTTTTGTTTTGTGCTCACGTGTGTTCTTTGTTTTTTGTTTGTTTCTTTTTTTATCACAGTTCTTTTGCATCCTTCCTTGTCCGCCGCTTTTGCGCGCTTTTGTTGCAGCAGCCATCCCCCAAGTTCCCTTCTTTCCCGCTCCGCTTTGTGCAGCGGGCACGGACTTGCAGTAGGCTGGGACTGTTCTCTCTCACCCTGCCGCAAGAAAAAAAAAACAATCAATAAAGACGCAAAAATAAACAATAAAAAAGTGAAACAAAAAATTCAGTCGGTAGGAGGTAACAACACAAATAAATACAAAAAAAGAGAGAACGCTAAACGCTACCACTAGAGTGCAAACGAAAATTCCATCCAAATTAACCCGAAAAGTAGCAGATAACAAACAAAGAGATTGTCCAAAAGTAATCCTTTAAGTATCTTTAAACATTTCAACATAAAAAAAAACAATGTACATGTTTGCCTTTAGCATGTGCAGCTAAAAGTCCGCTAACCAACCGCTGTCCCCGGCAGTGGTAATGATGCTCCCACCCGCGTTTGCTCTCGGAGCTTGTTCCCCACGCGCGGGGGATTGCATAGAATTTTGCATAGCCAAAAAACATTGCACATACCCTCTTCTTAAAGAAGAAAAACAAAACAAACTATTTATCTTTAGTTGGATTCTTGCACGTTTTGCTTTTTGCTTTGCCTAAATATCGGTAAATTTGATTCACGCGAAACACCACAGACGAATTTAGCATTGACAAGCCCTACAGCTTCACTAACTTCTACTGAAACGCTCCTTATAATCTAGCTAGGGTAACCTAAGAAGGGTCTGTACGCGCGGCACTACACGAACAGAAACCAGAAAACATTTATAAAACGACAAAGAAGAAGAAAAAGAAGAAGAAAATAAAAAGAAATACATAAAAAGACTTAACAAAATAACGATACCACTATTGTACGCCCTGGGAGCGTCTCATGCACCTTGGGCCGCTGTTTCCCCTTACCACTCTTTCTTTTCACCACGGGTCCACTAAATGCCTGCGGAGGCGCTAATAATGCTCTCTTCCGTGTCCCTTATCCCTTATCCGGTTGTGCAGAATTCATCTTTCACCTCCATACAATCCTCCTTCCACTGCTCGGGCCCTTTCATTCCCGGGTTCATGTAAATTCGAGATTATTCGCTTGTCTCCTGCAGTTCTCTTTCATCCGTTTCTCTTTATCTCTTTCAGCATTTGCACGCTTTTTTGTTTTTTGTTTGATCCTGTCGTACTTTCGCAAATACAAACAAACAAAAAAAAACACACACTTACAATGTTCTGCTCTACGCTTACTCGTTTCTTATACTGCTGAATTTTATACGTTATAATCGCACGCATCCGAACGCTCCTTCGGCGTGCTTTCCTGTTTCAGTTTTTTTTTCTTTCTTATACTTTTCTCAGTGCTTACTCGATTTTGAACGCCACCTGTACGACTTTGTCTTTCCCCCTCGCTGTTGTTTTCCACTCCGTTTACCAACTTTCACGGTGCACTCGTGTTTTCTTTGGTAATTCAATCGAAAAGCATGGCACACGCGTTCCAGTTTTCCTTCCCTCGTGCTTCTTTTTCTTCTCCTTTTGCTCGAGGAGTTAATTAACTCTTCTCATTTTACTTCCCCAATGGCACACACATACACATGCATACTTCATCCCGATGATGCCAACCTTTCCTCGCGCTTATTTGCACTGTAACGCTCTGTGGAAGCTATTAGTTACTCCTAGCTGTCCAGTGTGTTCCAGTTGTTAGCGTGTTGTAATGTTTGAAATCAAGTGCAAATGTAATGAAATCAAAATTGTAGTCTTTAATAACCACCTCCAGGTAACATAGCATTAAGAAGAAGGGGGAAAACAAACAGAACTAGGATACAAAAAAAAACACACTTCAGGATATGCCTCACCGGCACCTTAGCTTAACAAACGTCACCACACACTCGTTCTGATTGGGTTCTTCGGACACTACTGCCTCCGTTGTGCTTACTATTCTACTAGTTTCTGCTATTTGCTGGGGGAGGTTCTGATTGTTTCGGTTCTGTCTATGGTGGGCGAAAAAACAAAGCAAACAAAAAATTTAAAAAATGGTTGACAACATGGCTGAGCTGGGCTGGCACGACACACTCAAGGCACGTCAGGTCCCAAACGGAAGACGGTACATGCTAACTGAGCTGCGCAATGCATAAAAAACACACACACAGCCTGGCTCCGCAGTGTGCGGGTGTGATGCTGTCCTCCTGGTGTGTGAGAGTGTTTGTAATAATTAAAAAAAAAAGAAAGAGTACTATTGATTTGCCCAGTTCCTGTGCTATTGTATGGCTGTTACCGTTTAAACGCTGTAACTCTCTCTCTCTCTCTCCCCCTCCCGTCTGTATCTGTATCTCACCTCGTCCTATCGAGCTCTATTATTGTATATATTGTAGGTACTAAATAACAACTGTATATTGTTCTATCGTAACCGAGCAGAAAGGCAACATCCCCGCGTGTTGGCCGGGGACTACCTCTCGCTCAGCAGTTTAACTATTGCCAGCAATATATGGGTAGGCTTGCTTGCTGTTCCGGGGTTGTGTGTGTGTGTGTTTGGGGCTTTGAACAAGTGTGTAAAAAACGTACACTCCTGCATGGCGCCACGGGTTTGCGCTGCGGCGTATCCGATCCCTGTGCGTTGCCGGTGGCTTGCTCGGTATAATAACTTAATTGCGCTACGTGAACCATCTATCGCGGATTTATGCTATGATCTGGCACGGATTAACTTCGGTCTGGCTCGCTCCCCCGTGCTCTGACTGTTTCGAAAAACAAACAAACAAACAAAAAACCGCTTAACAATCCCGCGACCAATCGGCTCGCTCGGTCCTGGCACGAGCAAAACGTGCCCAGGAGCGAAATAAGCAGCTCATCTATTGTAACTATTGTGGTTGTGAGTGTGTGTGTGTTGTGCGCAGGTGTGTTGAATAAGAAAAATAGCACCATCTGTTGTAGTTAGTAGTGATATCGTTAGGCTAGCAATCGAACCCCATTCGCGGTTCGGTAGAAACGAAACACAAAGTAAAACATTGAATCCTCGTTCACTCCCACACAGACTCCTTCAACGCTTGCTTCTATTGGTTTAGTTGCTCTGTTTGCTCTATATATGTGTGTGTGTGTGTGTGTGGGGGGTTTGTAGTGTTGTAAAGTTTAATTAAACACCTATTCTTCCTAGTCCACTAGCCTGCCTGAGAGGTATATATGCTTTCGTGGCTCGAGGCTCCCTGCACGAGTCATGCATACAAAAAAAAACATGGCGCACGGTGAAGCACATTCCCGTTCCCGAGTGTTCTCGTCGTCATAGTGGTGGTGGTGGTTGTGGTAAAAGGATAACAAAAAAACGGGCATAAAGCAAACGAACTGAAAGAAAAAACTGATCCCTATAGTACAAAATTGTGGTGAATATTGTAACAATAAAAAAAAAAACTAAGATACCATACTAGTTGGCCTGCTCTAAGATAGTGCGCGTACATATTAAGTTCGGTTTAGGCCATCCTTTCCAGCTTGTGTCCTAAAAAAACAAAAAAAAAACCGCTCCTCGTATATGGTAACCAACTGTTGCTTGCTGAGAGAGTCTTTCTCCCCCCACCCCCTTTCCCTATTTTCTCCAGCTCTCGCTCCTTTTCCGCCCATCGTGATCCTGCTTCCTTTCCTCCCGCTTCAGCGCGCTTCACACGCCCGATCCGATCCACAGACTTTGTGTCTACCGCTTGCGCATCTCGCACGCTCTCGTCCTTACTCTCTCCTTGTCTCTCTCTCTTTCCCTCTCTCTCTCTCTCTCTCTCTCTTTCTCTTTTTCCATTATTTCCACTTCGTTTCCGGTGTGTCAGTCTTTGGTTTCGATTACAATCTTGCACTCTTGCTCTACGCCGTCCTTGTTCCTACCGCACATGATTGCATGTCCCCCGTATCAGTGGGTTGGACCCCGTGGTTGTGCCATCGCACCGAGCGCATGATGCAACGCCGGTGGTTGTGTTGGTGGTGGTGGTGGTGGTACAGGTGGTGCTGGCGGTTGGTGATGGTGGTGGTGGTGGTGCTGCTGCTGCTGCTGTTGCTGCAGGTGAACCAAATGCTGTGGATCGCTCGGATATCACTGTGCCACGGCGGCGG
>JXXA01016237.1:0-11764 GCA_000956255.1 Anopheles punctulatus
TGAGTGATACACACAATAAATCTCATGTTGTATTTTCAAAACAACGAAAAAAAACACTCATAATTTATGATGCTATCACTTGGCTGGGCTATTACACGATAGCAAATTATTTCGTCATCAAATAAATGTGATTAATTCGCTGCCCATCCGTTGCTCGTTCCTGTGCACGTAGCGCAACAAAAAAGTTCACGTAGGCATGGAGCGGGTGGGCACTTCTTATCTTCTCAATCACCACGTCCAACGCCATCCTCCCGGATCCAGGCCGGAAGCCGATCCGGGAGCGGGCGGGGAGTGTGACACCTCCCGAGGAGCATAAGTTATGCGTGTAAATATTTGCCACCGGCGGCGCTCGGTTTCGGTGCCGTGGCAGCTGTTGCCGTGAGTCGCTGTCCGTCTGTGGATCGGTAGTTCCACTCCGGCGGAATGTGCGCCCAAGCTGGAATACCGGCGCGCATTAAATGCACATTTATGAATTACTTGCATTCGCATTGGGCGATGTGGGGAGATGGCCGAGCGACGTGCCTGCGGGCCCGATCAAGCCAGCCGTTTCATCTTCAACACCTTTCACAAACGCTTACAGCCTGCAAAACACGGCCAAGCAGTCGGCGGAAAGAATGTTGATGGTGGTGATGAAGATGATGATGATGATGGTTTTTCTTGCGCGGAGTGCGTTTTCGAGTGTGTACAGATTATTTGTACTGGTACGGGAAAGTTGAACGAGCTAAGCGATTTATTCAGCTGCGGATGCGTGGGATGCATGCCTCAATGCGAGAGTGTGCAGATGTTGTTCAAAATGTACACCCGCTTCGGCTTCCACAGGGTAAACACAGCAGCCACGAACCATTCATGGACAGGATCAAAAACGGAAGGCAATCCAGCCTAGACAAAGTACTGGAAGATAAGCTAAACGCGGCAGCACGCATCTCACTTTTCCCACACTACGGACGGAAAGGTGGCAAAAGTATCATCTTGCGCGGCTAAATTGCGGTAATAATCGCTCTCACGGTGTGCATTGCGATTGCCGCTTCGCAAAATGATCCGTTTCTGTTCGGTGAAGCGAATGGCAAACGTGTCGGGGGACATTTGAGCCTGATGCTAAAATGCGACGTGAGGTGAAAACGGGTTACACAAATCGTTAAATTATGCCCACCTGCTCGCGGTTCGCGACCGAGGCACCGAACGGTAGGCTGCTGGGATCGAATTATCATCATCGCGATTGGGCAGCGAAAGGCAGTCGAATCGGCAGCCGATCGTTTGCGGATGGTTTGATGGGGTAATAAAAATTAATAAATTTAAATCAATCGCCCATTTCCGGGACGCAGTGGGTTTTGTTGTTGGATTGCTTGTTTTACGTTCGTTTTTTCATAAACCAAACTTGATTCTAATCCGTTCTTCCTGTCGTGATATTGAGATAACTATCGATTTTTATAATTTACGGAAAATCATCTTTATGCCTAGCAAAGCAAGACTTTTAAAATGTGATTACTGAGTGGATTTAATTATTTCAGTTTATTTCATTAGAGAAAATATTTGAACAATTCTAAATATTTATTTATTCATTGCATAAAGGCTGATTATATTACTAAATTATCACTCTTGAAAGGCATTCTTTCCTACTTAGCGATTTCATTTGATAATAATTTAAAAACATAATATTCATATTTCAATTCGAAATCATAAACGATAAGAAATACAAAAGCATTCAAAAATGTCTTAACAATTAAAATAACGTTTAAAATCCCAATTTAGTGCGATTTTAAAGCCCAATTGTGCAGTTGTACCCATCAGGCACCATATTGGGGCCGTAAACAATCGTCGAACGCCCGTTGCGTGCCGTTGCACCCTTAATGGACGCGATTTGATCGCATTTTGATGCATCTCTTCCGATCGTAAATGGGAGCGAAATGAAACGATTTACGTACCGCCACTAAATCAACACGTCACGAAATCGCACCGCACCGACGGAAAGCGGCCTGCTTAGAATAGATACTACACGAAACTCGTCCGCTCTCCAACCGTTTTACGACTGTTCGCCATCCAAGAGCTGGCAGTGTGTGCTGAAAGGAAATGAAAAATCGTGCCGATTGCGCAGCATTCGATGACTTTTTATTTTCCGCTTTCCCCTCGCAAACCACCGCGTGTCGCACCGGGCCCCGATTTCGCACGAATCAAAATGGCGTTTGAGGTGACTGCCCAAAGTCACGCAACGATCAGTTCCTAGGGTCTCCGACTGGGGTCTACTAGTAGCTCCATCAGCCCTTAATACTTCGGACTCAATCTCGAGCCGCTTCGAACGTTTATCGGACGCAAACTGGCAGAGAAACCGACGCCAATATGCATTACCGGTTGGGCTCGATGAGATATGCAGTTCATTGCGAGTTTGCATGCCGGATCGGGTTTTGAAGGGCCGCCTCGTGTCGGCCGACGTGCGAAAGCTTGGGCGCCTTTTTGGCGTGTGACCGCGCGTCAAAATCGAATCAAACCAGGATCTGTGGGTCCTTTGGTGCCGGCAGATGCGCTCGCTAACTGCACTTTAATTGCTTTAGCGGTGGCAGCGCCTCTGATAAGTGTTTCTAGCACCTTAAGTGCCCGCTGGGGATGTGTGCTTCGGAATTTGTGCAGTGACTAACAAGCTGCTAATTGCATGCTGCCCTTAGCTCATCCATCAATCGTCACCGGAGGGTAGGTTTCATGATTTAATCGGTGATAGCTAGGGTGCAATTGGTAGATAAAGGTGTTTTGAAATATGCAAAGTTGAGGTTTTAAAAGAGATCGTTGCTTTCAACAGTTTTTCGATACGATAACTCTGACTTTTTAAAAGACGTTGTAAATTAAAAGACGAGACGACATTGTAGACTACCAATTTTAGTCATTCGAATCTCAATTTCATCAGATTAGCTATCAGATAGCTTGAATAATTTTTGTTTGAATAATATTGAAACTTGTGCATAGCGACAAGTTTACTATTTTTATGTATTTCTCTGACCAATTTGATCGTAACAAAAAAATTAAAAATCGAGATAATTTCGTACGTATTTTGATAATGAGTTTTTAGTGCAAGTTATGAGAACCCAAATTGCCAGATATTATCGCCAATTCAATTTTATCAACAACTATTCTTGCTACTTCTTCGTGCATCATTAGCAGAATATTCTGCGGAAAAGCCAAAAAAATGCAAAAAAAAAATGAACGCGTGTTGCTAAAACCATCACATTTTGAACTCATTTTATGATGATTGATAATTGGTGTTATCAGCACTGCACACACACACGTTCAAGGATTTTGCGTTTCGGTTAATAAAAAAATTGAGAACGAAAAAGATGAGAGGCAAAAACTTGTATTTCGCCTTAAGAACAGCCGCAGGAGAAATGGATAAAGTCATTATTGCCATGTTTTGGCAAACTCGTCTGGAATGGCCCAATGTGTGAGGTCTCTTTCCGTGTCAGGAAGAATCAATAACAGCCAGTCCACGCATCTCCACTATTCGCAGTCATAATTTGCATGCCGACAGCTCTCTTATCGAACTCTCTGGCGTTTGCTCTGGGGAATGTAAATCCTGCTCAAGAAAAAAAGCTGCTCCAAGTCCGCTCTCGGCGGACATTGATCTTGTCAGCGGTGTCAGCCGTTTGTTGAAGTACACGAGACCACATATTCTTGTGAGGCACGAAAAAAAACATATTGGATCCTCAAGATGATGCCGATGACGATAATGATAGGGAGATAAGCGGGCAGTCTTTTTAAAAAATAATTTTCCATCGATAAGATACGCGATACGTGGGGAGCGCATTGGTTGCCCTGTGGAAGCAGAAGATCGATACCGAAACAGCGAGTTTGGTGGGGAAAATTATGATGATGGTACTTCATGTCTTGCTCCGCCTCGCCTCCTCACCTTACTTCCGATCGGAACAATGTGCTATAATTTGGTGCATATTTTTTTACGGTGTTTACATTGCACCCTCTCGCTTGGCTTCTTTTGATCGTTCTTTTCGTTAGATTTTTTAGAACCTTTTTCGCGCTGCAATTCTGTTCTGGATGCAACAGAATCACCCCGGATGCTGTGGGAGTAATATTGGTATTTCTAAGTTAAGTGACGGTCTAGTAATTTTATGGTTTAGTTTTTGAAAGAACTTTAATTTTCTCTTTGCCTGTAATCTCCTTTCGACAGCAAAAAATTTAAGCAAAATTTTGACATTCACAACTAACGAATAAAAATGTATGTTTGTTTCTTGTTTTGACGTGTTAACAATACAGCTTAACCAGTCGCAAGTTTTACCTTAAAAAAACTTTTTTTGTGACCAACAAACATTACATCTATTGTTTGGGTGCAGTAAAAAAATACATCGATGTTGGTTCGCTTCACTTCATTCATCAGCTTGTTTTCTGGCCGTATCACTTGGGTAGAAACACATTTTTTCTCGAATAATTTCCCCATCAACGACTCAATTCCAAGCCAAACGATGGCTCGTTGCAAGCGAAAAATTGCGCACGGTTGACAGCCTTCCCGTTTGCCTTCCCGTCCGACTCATGGCAAGCCAAATGACCCGAAATGTGCATCCCTTCCCCGCGCAAAAGCGAAGCACGCCGCACGGCGCAAAATTATCTCGCCGGAATGCACCGATGGTGGTTATTATATTTACTTTGAGCATATCATTAAACGACATTATAAACGACTTTTGCGATGATTTATGCCACTCGCTCGCCTGCTCTCTCTCTCTCTCTCTCTCTCTCTCTCATACACTCGCTTCCCGTTCGTTACATTCGGTGTATTCCGTTCAGGCAGTGTTGGTTCCTGCAAATAGGAAACAAATTTGCCTGCACGCCATCCATATCGGCATGGCGTGGCACGGATCGATCGGATCTTCGAAAGCGCTTGGGTTCGCCTCGCTGGGAAACACTTCAACACCGCGAAGATCGCAGCTACGAGACTATGCTAATCGTTGGCCCTTCCGTATCCAAAGACACGGCAAATGCGCTTGCCGGGCATGGGTTGCGAAATTTCTAGCCGGAAGACAACAACGTGTTGGGTGTGCCGAAGCCTACCATGCAATCCATCGAAAGCGATCGGTTGATTGAACGACTCAAACGTCCCCGGCCGGAGGATATTGTTCGAAGGGTGGCTGTGAGATGCCCCGCTCGGTCAACATATCGCGCACGGATCGCAATAATTCAAATTTAACGCGCCCTCACCACCATCGCCAGCCAGATGGGCACGGGAATTTATGGGCGAAGTAACAAGATTTATGTCGAGTTTCCCCCGCTCCCTTTGTGCCCCAGCGCACCATACGTTTCATCGATGGCCACGAGCTATAATAGAGATGTTACAATCGATCGGCCCTAAAAGATATCTGACACCTTCGTTTACGACTTCTGATCCCATCGGAGCCCGCACGGTGAAATGTGGCGTGTCAATTAGAGCAAAACTTCCATTTTCGGTTGACATGTTGCCACAGAAACTGCCCACTCGAGGCGCGGAATTGAGTCATACCCTGAGTCTCCCGGTGTCGCACAGGGCCGGCTACCAGCTTATTGGCCCACCATATCCGGCGTTGGACTTATTTTCTACACCCATACCGCACCTGAGCGAATATAGTTTTTTTTTTTTTACACCCGACCCGTCATTCAGTTTCGGCGAAAACACGCCGGTGATCGATCCTTTCGTGGATGTGTGGATCGCGTTGGCACAAGGGGCACGATTCCGGAGATCAATTCTCATGTACACGTTTGAAAACGGCACGTTGCCCACACGGTATGCGAGCTGGGCTGCTGGTGCTGGTTTTATTGAAACGGAAATCAAGTTTTCTCACCTCCTCACCAAACGGGCTAGCAGCGTGTTCTCTTCGGCGGTACTGATCTTGGCCGGTGTCGTTATGGCCTTAAGTTATGACAGTTCGATCGAGCGATCGATGCGAAGCGATTGGTTCGAAACTTCGAGCGAAGGTGTTATTTGTGTTCACACCGGACCAGCGGGACTGCTAAAGTCGTTAAGTTTTATTGTGTTGGTTGTACTAAATTCGCTTGTTTCGTAGATCAAGAAGTTGATGGAAAGACTAGACTGAAGAATCTACGCCATCAGTGGCTAAAGTCTAGACTCTAAGAGGACGCAATTGTGTCGCGATTTGGATGAGTCTCTTCCTGTGGCATTCTATAGCTTCTCAATTCATCAATCTAAAGCATTTCAAAGCCGAAGATCACTTTCGATTTAACATCTTTTTGTTGGAAATCTGTTCCATCTGTTCCCAATATTTACACCCATCGTATTGGAAACTTCACACCGTTGGACAGCGGTGATAATAGGGCGATATTTATATACGGCTCTATTTCGACCGTCCCAAAAACACCGTCCATCATGATCGATGTCTTGCTTCGAAAATTCGGGTGAAATTCTATCCCTTCGGACGGTGAAAGTGACAACGATCGCACGTTAACGCAAACACACGGTTTGAAGGAGCAAACTTTTATTTTCGAATTGTTTCACATTATACAAACTCGACGAGCGACGAGACTCGCTAATCGATTGGCGTCATAAAAAAAAAACAATCGGTCTGGCAAGAGAGGGACACATCCACCGCATTCACGGCCCACGCTACGGGCTCGCCACGGTTGTGCAGCAGATTTCACCAATAAAAAACTGCATTCATTCATAAAGCCTTACACGAGGCTCAACAGGAGGGACGAGCGTCCGTGTGGATGCGGGCTTTTTGTCAATGAATCAAGCCAGCCTTGTAGGAGCCCACCGTATCGGACACTTTCCACGGTCTCTAGCTGCTGCTACGCTTGGTCATATACCCGATACCCTCCTGCCGTACTCTCCTTCTGTCACCAAAGACACATGGAGCCACCGAACTAAAACTCCCAAAACAAATCGCTTGCCCAGTTGCAGGTTTCTTTTTTTTTTTTGCTCAACCCGCATCGGATCTCGCCGGAACTGGGTCTCGTTTTAATGATGCGTGGGCCGCGCGTGGTGGTTTGCAGCCTTCCCACCCGTGCCTCCCCGAGTCGAGGTTGGGGTAGTTTGGGATTGAATTTTTCATACACATTTTTTTTCGCTCGAGAAATCGAACCCACGGAGCCTTCGCTGGTGTGACTCGAGGGAAGCATGAGTCGCATGTTTATTCTGTGTTTTATTTTATTTTTTATTTCAGTCAGTGGTTGTGTGTATGTGTGTGTCCGTCGCACGTACTTGTCCATTTCGCTTCCATCCGCACCGGACAGGTTCACCTGTGGACCCAAAGTCTACCGCGGAGACTTTGTAGTGAATGGGCAAAAGGGTGGGGAGGGTTTTGCAGGATGCAAAGGACGGACGGGGAGTGTTTCCAGTGGGTGGTGTGTATTGCACAACACGCAAAGCCCATTCATAAACTGTCATCGTGCGAGTTGTGAGAGGAGAAGGGGTCGAGTTGCTGTAGGGGTACGTGTCTTGGAGTAGAAATGCATTTATTTATACATTTTACTGTTCGGCATTTATTGTCATGTTTTAGTCGATAGAGTTCACATAATGATTTTTTATTATTGTTTGGGGTTTGTTTTCAATGTGTTAGAATATTGTGCTTAAAATATAAGAAATTATTGCTCCTTCAAAATAATTTAACGATCGATGTGACTATGTGTCCTTAAATCATCGGTATCTTTTAGTTTGATATTAAAACAATTATCTAAAAAAATGTTAAAAATCAACCCCTTTGAATGGCACCCTCTGAAATGAACACCCCTAAACGGGGAGCTCGTCTTGATCACGATCAGGGATGAACCACCCTGAGTTCCTGCTACACTCTCAGCGCACGGTAAGATCGTTCATTCCCCTTGAAGTGTTCGCGCAGCAAATATGCTCCCGATGGAGCATTTGAAGAGCTAGCTCCCCCGCGAAAAACAAACCAGCTGTGAGAAGTTGCACCCATTCTCAACCAGCTTGAAACCGCTCTCAGTCGCGCTCGCTCAGAGCAGCGTGAGGGAGCTCACACAATCAACCCCTAAGTCAGTCCCGGGTGCGTGTGTGAGTCGTTCGGTTCACTTCGCCGCGAGTGCACGCGTGTCGCTTTTTTGTTGGCATACCAAAGAAGCCCTAGCTCGCGTTGTCTTGGCACAGGAAGGCCACACAACAAAAAAAAGAGCAACCCCTCGTTCGCGAGCTGTAATCCGACCGTGGAGGATCGCGGTCTTATCGCGCTTAATTCTCCGTGGGCCATTCGTGTGTCCGTCCGTGGCTGTAAGTGACGTGCCTGTTGTGACACTAAGTCCTGCTGCTCGCAGGCAATGTTTAAGTGATTTCTGTGCCGGTTGTTTGTTCATCGTAAAAAGTGCGTGCCGGTGGTGTCAATTAAATCAAAAGCTTAGAAGAGGCTTCAAGCTTCTTTTGCCCCGCAACGAGTGCTTCCGAGGTTGCCATTTAAGTAGGGTTTTGATGTAAATCATCGTTCTCCGAAAGGAATTCCTTCACCCAAGAGCAGAGTTTTTTTTTGTTTTGGTTTCCTTGGGAAACCTTAAAAAAAGCCCCCAAGTCTGCAAGCCCGCAGCCGGCATTCGGCAACACATCGTCGTCGTCGTCGTTGTCGTCGTCATCATCACCACGACAAACGGTGGGGGCAAGCGTGGCCGGCAGCATCCCGAAGGCAGAAGCAACAAAACGTACCCCGCGGCACCGCAGAAATATGATTTTCTGATTGATGTTTCCTTCTCGTCTCAAATGTGGTTCAAAGGTGGTCCTTACGGTGAAGCCTCTGCCAGCCTCTCTCTTTCTCTTTCTCCTTCTGTGCGTGTGTGTGTTCGTGTTGATATGCGGAAAACATAGTCAAAACATCGGCGTTCGCGTGTGTATTGGTGGGAGCGGGAAGTGATCCACCGCGAGGGAAAGGTCAAGGAAGAAAGGTGGTGTTGAGTAGCAGTGGCCAAAAAAGAGCGGTTAAAATCAAGTGTCTCCACAGTTTAGTGTGCGTGTGTGTACATGTGCTTATGCTGATATTTCTACGCGAAAAAAAGAAACCCGGCTGGAAATGGTTTACCGCGTTAATGGAATTGATCCTTCCGCTCAAATATACCTCTTACGCACAAGAATAATGTTGCATCAAGCTTTAAGCTCGTGGTTTTTGGTTTTTTGTTTTTGGCATTGAAGAGATTTTGTACTCACAGCACCATCTGCCAGTGGATAGGCGAGGGAAAATTGTGTCCATGAAAAATCACCTACCGTTACTCTGGCTAAATCGAATCGTTCAAAAGAAAGTTTAAAACCGTGAAGAAGCGCTCAATGAAAACAAAAACAAACACAAAAGCAAAAAGGCAGATTACACAGGATTACACCAGCCGACTGTCAGCTCGGCCCAGCCCGGCCCGGCGGTGGTAGTAAAAATTGAAACATAAAACAAACAAAAATTACAGACCGCTCTCGCTGCGTTCCGCGTGTAATGAAGCAACTAAAAACGCCCCACATTTCTTTACGCCGTTGATTGTTTTGTGGCGGGCTTATATTCTTTTTTGCGTTGGTTTTTGTTAATTTCTGCTGCCCAGGAGGCGACACCGTCGTTAAATAACGTAATCAACAGATGCTGCGCGCCGCGAAACGTGATACACGGAGAATATTTCGCCCGTTCCGCCGCGCGCCCGTGTTTGACTTTTACTTCTGCCGTTGTTTCGAGATAAGGCGTGGAGCGAACCCGGTAACGACAGCAGCCTACAAGTGGCTCGTACGTGATGAATGTATCGCCGAAAGTGCGTTTGCGGAAGTTGGTGCGATGGTTTCGCTCCGTTAGGCTTCCTGGGAAATATCCAAACCCGCTCTGGAACATGGTTCAATTATTAGCATGATTGATTGCGAAAACCGCAGCGATCTTTACATGTGTTTCGACTGCGCGCGGTAATAAATAATGTTTATCTGTCCCGTTCAATCCTTCTCCAAGCACACCGGGTACGCACTCTAATCGGAGTCGGTAAAATTCGCCGAACTCACATGGGGTGACATAACGCGCATTCAAGAGCAAGAGCAACCGTCAGCGGCGTGTCGAAAGTAGGCTTCCGAATGGCAAACAAAAATATAAAATAAAATCGATAAGATAACCGCGTGGCCCAAAAACTAAAATCAAACGCGAACAAAAGAAATACCACCATATGATCGAAACGAGTCAGCCCAGGGTTAGACAACGTGCGCAAACTGTTCAAGCTAATTGTGAAGGAGTGACGAAATATTGGAACTGATTTTTAAATTAATGCTAAATATGGTGCTCCTGTTTCTGAGCTTAGTGATGTTTTTATTTGAAATAATGTAAACAGTGCATTGTTTGAAGACTATATCATTTTCAATATATTTTAGTCGCATGCTGAAAAATGCTGAAATAATTTCGAAATGTTGAATGTTTGTAACAATTAAAGCCTGTGTTTGACTATTAAAGGCACATTTACTTTTTAGAATACATACATTAAAATTCACATTAATGTATCGTAAATTCACATTACGATCTTGCTACCATGCTGAAAGCACATTTGAAAGGTAGTTTTTACATCTTGTGTGCGTTTAATATTTTTTATTGGTTCGATAAAAATTAGTCAGAATTACGACAAGTGATGTGCATTCATGTCTAATCATGAAGGATTGAATATATTTTTGAGAGGTACATTTATCAAAATGTAAATGTATATTAGATTTCGTTGATTTGTGCAACTTTTTCCTGCTAAAAGTTGCCGTCCTCTGGATTAGACGACGGTCTTCTGGGAGCCAGTAGCAACTATGGGGTGTAAAAAAAACTAAACCTCACAGCGCAGATTGCGGTGAGCATTTCAGCATCTTTTGAACCGCTTAATTATGCTCGCATCCATGCCGCCACTCCGCTTCGCCGCCACTCCGGATGCCTCGGGATATGTTAGAATGGCACAGAATTTGGAGCATGGATGGATGGATTCCGAGATGAACTGGACACTGCCTAGACGCTTGGTTGTGGGGCGCGTGGAAACTCTTTCAATCGCGTTGGATAGTCGATAAAAAAAACCCAACTTTACCCGAACAGAGGACGGACGCGCTCGTGGAGGGTTAAAAAATGGTAGCAATTGCCCGGCCGAGTCCGGGCGGGCGTGAAGAAACAAAGCACCAAAAAAAAGGCTGACGAAGCGAGCGAACAGCAACTGACGGATGGTCCAAAAGCTAGCTTCCCGCACCGACCGAATTCGGGGTCGAAAACTCGGGCACGCCGCCGATGATCGAAGGGTGCACATTAAATCATAATACATAAATTATGTATTGTGTACCGTTTTGATCGGGCAACAGGGGAGAAAGGGAGGGGGGAGGGAGACGTGTGGCCTGTGTCAGTCAGCCAGTCAGAGGGCGACGGAAAGCGCAGCGTTCGTCTTACGCTTTGTTGCGGGCGGTCTAAAAATCGCCACCACCCAGTTCGATGAAGATCGATTGGGATATTTTTTGTGTTATGCGTGCATTTTTTTTATTTCCTTTTCGTTACTGGATGTTTGATTTTGATTCTCTTTTGTGGTGGTTTTTAGAATTTTCGATTACAAAAAAAAATAACACCGAGGAAAGCATGGAAAAGTATTATGAATTAAATGATCATGCTCGCTTCATTAGCCGCCAGTGTTCGCGCGCAGCACATTTAATTGCATAATTATACGTATTTTGTTGCATTGTGACTGTAATTGAATGCATTGTTTTTGTGTTGAGCCAGTAAAAGAATCGTATCGCATATAAAAGAGTTCATTGGTTAACGTTTTTACTAAAAAACACTTCAAACCAAATAATGAAATTTCTTAAGCCCAAAAACATCAATGTTACTTT
>JXXA01016238.1:0-14588 GCA_000956255.1 Anopheles punctulatus
GGGGGGGGGTGATGTCGGGTTCATGTTCATGTGACGAAAGCAGCGATTCAAACTATCGTGTAAATCATTCCAACATCAACACGATTTGCATAACCATATTTTGATAGGTAAGAACTTACATCCGCTAAATGAAGATGAAATAAGCTTAGCAAGACGGAAGACAAGTGAAGGCTAGGTGAGTGTTTGGGGATTTCGGAAGTCCTGCCTCTCCCCAGTTTGTAGCATTTTTTACTCATCTCATTCAACAACTCGAATCCATGAATCACAAAGTAAATCCCGCTTGTAATCTCCTGCTGCTAGCCAATAGTCGCAGCGGTAAACATGCTTCTACCTGTCCGATGGCACCAGCAGATGACTTTTCTACTATAAGGGTGTAAGTTTGCCTGATAAGCCACCGTCAACAATGGTGGTGACGATATAAAAGCCAACGCTGGCGACGCTCGAACGAATCAGTCACTTTCGCAAGATTACTAAGTCTAGATCATACTCGCGCGTGCATTAAACTATCGATTACAAATAGTGTTTGAAGATGCATTCAAACAATCCGTTCGCAGTGGCCGGGCTGGTGTTGGTGCTGGTGGTAGGAAATGGTTTGTAACGAATTGAAAACGAAAAAAAAAAACATTCTCGTACAACATTCTCATCGTCTCTGGTTTTTATACCCTTCACAGGACTGGCGCTAAATTGCACTAACTGTGTAAGCAGGAATAGTTTTGATGACTGTGAAAAATTGGGAGATGTACTGCAATGTAATACTACCATTGTGAACGGCAATCATGCTGCTCTGGAGGAGCAAAACCCGACCTTGGTCCAAGGTAACGGAACAGAGTTTCAGTGCTACCGGATGGAGGTTGCCGTCCTAGATCCAAACAACACCGACACCGGCATCCGCGGGTACGCCCGTGGTTGCACCTTCCTGAGTACCAAATTCTGCACCGGTTGGAAGAACAACCTGAATGTTACCAGCTGCACAACGTGCACGACCGACAACTGTGACAAAAATCCTGCCCCAACGAATGCTCCCCCCACCACCAACGCCACGGTACCTACAACCAATCCCACGGTACCCAATGCCAACACCACGTTACCCACAACCATTAGCACCACCACTACCACGAAGCCTGCTGGCGGTGGTGCCAGTGCTCTCACACAGATCAGCATGACCGCTCTGGGAAGCTTAAGTATTGTGCTTCTGCTAGCGGGGCGATAAAGCTGATTGACTTGTGCTTAGATATTATGGTCCGTATTAATAAACAGCGACGAGAAGAAAGTGCCCCCCGTTTGAACCAATCGTTGCGTCCAGTTACAAACTCCAAAATTAATTGATGATTTGTGCCGCAAACTAAATAAGCTTCAATCATTCTCCTTAAAAACGCATTCGATGTAGTGACTGTCGTAGTGCCGTCACCGTCACGATTACACAGATGCATATTTTTGTACATGTGTGTGACTTTATAAAACAAAATAAACGAAGCTTAATCGTTTTTAAATCAGTAAAAACAACATACGGGTAATAGTGGGATTTGATGTAATGGCATAATTTGTCAATTTCAGCGTTACTTTCAGTTCCCATTCATCGAATTTATACTGGCATGTTTAAGTAGGCATTGCCAAACTGTGCCAAATACGCTTAACAGCTACTGTGTGTGAGTGTGTGATGATTAATGAAATATGCAATCGACCAATTCTGTCCATTTCTAATTGCCCTTTAACGTCTCGCCATCCATCCTCCATGATCGGACTGCGGCAATTAAAAATCTAACACCTACCTACCTACCTTTAAAATCGATGTCGTACCCGCTGAATTCTAGTTCAACTCCCTGGAGTGCCTCACTCATAGTTTCATGGTAATGATTGATCGATTGTTTGGCACCGACACAGAACGGCAACGAGAAGTATGCGTACGTCTCCTGCCGATTATGGTACGGACCGACCGTGTTCATCCATAGCACAACTTCTTCGTGATCTTCATACTAAAAAATAAAACAAAACGAAAGCGGTACAACATTAGCGATAAGGTCCTGTGCCCAACGTAAGCCGACCGTGCCGACAAACCCTCTGCTTACCATATGATTATGCTCATCCGCCGCAACGTAGGTGACAATCAACGAGACGGCAACAGCCACGATGCACCACCACCCAGCCGCTGAATAGGACTTCATATTTGGGATCCTTGCTCCGTTCGGTACGATCTGCTTACTGTGCCCAAGTTCAGACACGCGACATTCAACGGCCAGAAAGGGATGCAGAGCCGATCTTACTGGCTGCTGCCTATCGAAATCGGATTGACGACGATGGTACCTTTTGTTTTGGTAGCATCAGACGGCCTAACGAAGCGGATCACTGACACATTGCATCCGTCGTAATCGATGACGATATGTATTCCGGCAAAGCGAACTCACGCAGATGATTTACGGTTGTTTGCACGTTAAAATCCAGCTAGCGTGGCGTAGTATTTCCCTCCCTTAACAATAGTACCGTCTTGAAAATTTGTTGAAAATACGGTTCTATTTACTTTTCCGTACAATAATTCACTCGCGAACTCGAACACGTAGACAGAAACCGATTTGCAGCTGACATATAACCCAACTAAGCACAGTTTGACAGTTTAGATCGCTTTCGTCTGACAGTCAAACAGAGGGATGAAATGAACACCATACTACTGTGTAATATAAGCGGCGTATTTCCCCTCTCTTCTTCTCATGATGTTTTTTTTTGCTCCCGTTGGTAGGTATAAAAATGTTACCCATTCAACAATTTACAAGCGAATCACGTCTAAAATGCCCAATAAATCTCTCCCTGTTTACTTGAATACCGGCTAATCTTACGGGTTTAATTTTACTTTATTTCATTTACTATCCACCAAGGAAAACTAAACTTTCGTTATACGTTTAAACGCACATGTTCTCTGTACTTTCCATCATAAGCAACTAAACTGTATTTTCAAGGTTTAATCTAACATTACCAGTATCCCCTAAAAAGGTGGGATCTGTGGGGAACCAAAATTCAAATGTGTTTCTGCTTTCAACCATGTTTAACGCAAACGGATCACGCTTGGTGAACCATGCAGCAACAATAAGGTCAAAAAGTTTTTCTTTGGTATTTGTAGTCAATTTTATTTTACAGATTATGACCAATAATGGATTATACAAACATAAAAACACTCTAACATGACGTTCGCGTCAGAATAATAGTGCACAGTTTCGAGCGGCAAAATAACTACAATACGTAAAGGTTGAAAAGGATTGCATGTTAACAAAAAATTCGATAAAATTTCGAGAGACGCTGCAAGGAATCACTATCCGCATAAACGATACGTCAATAACCTTTTGAAATAAAGGCAAAACTTGTAAGATAAAAATTTAAATGTAGAAAAAAAAACTGAGACTGGTGGATGTTGCTGCGTGCTTTTAAGACTTTGTAGTAAAATGTAACGAAAATAAACGCATTCAACAAGCCGGTAGTATACACTATTCACGCGATATAGTACAGTTTTCACCTGAAGCTATGCTTTTAGTTCGACTTTTTTTCCTTTTAACCGCAGGATTGCAATTTTATCACATAACGATCGACAATAGAATGATACGGAAGGTTGGGGGTGGTAATGGGGGATGGTTTTTTGTTGCAGAACGAAACAATCGAATTGCTTGCAGGCAGTGTCCTTCTGAAACATCGTACGTACACCTTTCTCCGCTCCATCCATTTTGTTACAGTATGCGTTACCGAAATTGTCATTTATCCGTCACACACGGGAGGTGAAGAATCTGCCAACGGAAAAAAGATCCAGCGTCGGGTGATTTACTATGGCAGCACGAAATCACTGATATTTTTCTTCGGTTGGCACAGTGCTTCCGGCATCAAATCGACCAGTTTGTTGTACAACAGGCAACGTCGTATTTTCATTTCGAACTGCTGATCCATAGCGCGATTGCGTGCGATCCCACCGCTGCTGGAGCGTGACGTCGACGGCATTGCACCGCTATCCTTTGTCGAATCCTTGCCGCCGATCGGCTTAGGAGCAACATTCGCAATACCCACCGCTACGGACGGTACGGCATCCGACTTTGCTCCCCCGATGGTCGTTGCGGCACCTCCTTGCAGTGGCTGAGTTTGCGAGTTTGAACAATCGCTGCTGCTCATCGAACTAATGCTACAGGTGTCCGCTTCTTCGACGCTCTTCGGCGATTCGACGCGCATCACCTTCGCCATATTTTCTTCCTCCTTGTTGGCATCATCGTCGGCTCGCTGCTGTTTATGCTTGCTGCCACCAACCGGAGCAGCACACGTTGCTGGGCCCACGGAGCATGACAGCAGGCTCGTCGGCTCCGTTTCACCATCTACCGCGTCGGATTTGAACAGCAGTGACGGCAGCTTGTGAAACTCCTTCAGCTGCACCGGATCACTGTGGTCGACGATATCGTACAGTTTTGTTTGCAGGTACAGTATAGCCGAGTGTGGATCGTTTTTCGTAATCTCTTCGTACTCTTGTTTTCGCAGCAGGTATTTACAGTAGCGCAGAATGTTGCCCCGATTCGGTTTCTCCAGCCGCAACACCCAAAAGTCGTCCAAGCGAACGTTCGAGTTGGTACCGGGATTGCCACCGAAGAGAAAATGCACCTTGTTCGTGCTATCGTACACGATCTGATGGGCATAGCGGGGACACGGCTCGTGGCAAGCGTTTTGGCTCTTCTGATAACAGTTCTCTCCATTCGAGTGTTCGCTCTTGTACACACAGCACCATTCCTTTTTCGAAAGCGAAAACAACCAGAACGAGTTAATGTTCAAATCGCGCCGCTCCTTCTCTTTGCTGAGACTCTGCAAAAATAAATGCAAATAAAAACACAATTTAATCCTCGCGTGGCTGGTCGTATCGTGTGGCCATGTAGGTCTCATCTTACAGTTAAAACATAAATCTCGTCCTTCTCGCAGTCTATCGTCGCCCGCTGTGTGAAGCCCGATTGGGGAACGTTTTTCGTGTCGGTGTTGTTGTTCTCCGGTGATATATTCGACAGTTCGTTGGTGTCCACATCGTAGATAAGGAAGTCCGTCATGTAGTCTTTTCCTCGTTGCCCGCCAAAGATGTACAGTTTGCGGTGTTTCTAAGAAGATGTAAAAACAAAACACACACGATTAAGCGTTTCCATCTAACAAACAACAATTGCGCATCTAATTATAGAATGAAAATCAAATATTTCACACGACTGTGAAGCAACCTGCCATTTTCCATTAGATTAAGCTAACATTTCCTAGCTAACTTGACCATTAGCCAAACATATTTTTAGATGTTTCCCCCAAATGACCCGACTGACTGCAAATTGCTCGGAACGAGCGTGGATGGATGATTTTGGCAGTTTAACATCACGAACGTGTTGCGAATTTCGCATCTCGCACTCGTGTAAGTAAGTTTGAACCATGTTGCACTACTTACATGGTGGAACAGCATCGAATGGGTCACTCTAGAGCGGATACTCATCACGTGGGGACTGGAGGCGGTCGGATGATCGCAATCAACCAGTATATGCGTCCAGGTGTTGGTGCTGATGTGATACGAAAACAATCCCGAGTACCGGTACTGGCCCGTCGTTTCCTCCTCGTTTCTAAACGACAAAGAAATTCTGTAACTTTTACGCGAAAGACACAAACAACAAAGCAGGCAAAACAGAAACGGAAATAAAACACGATTAAACTAGGGTGCAAAACACAACGCGTGCCATTGTGCGCGAAAGCGTGCGAGACTGGAGTGAGGAAATAAAAGCAAAGGCCAAAGCAAAGAAACACACGCATACCTTGGTTCCAGAATGCGTCCCCCAAACACGTAGATCGTCTGCTTGTCCACGTCGATGCACATCTGATGATCGAACACGAGCTGTGGGCCGCCGATCTGGCTGGTGTCGTTGCAGATCAGGCACCACGTTTTGTGGATCGTGTTGTACAGATAGAAGTCACTGTTGATGTTTTCCTCCGTGCGCGACGTACTGTCAAGATAGCGACCGAGCATGAAGATCACCGAATTCTTTGTATCGTACACCATTTTGTGGCAAGCACGGGGTGTTGGACCATCCGTCAGCAGCTCCGAGCGCTCGTGAATCAGTGTCCACCGGTTCGCCTTCACATCGTACGACCAAAGATCACTCAAGTCCTCGTTGCCGTCCCATCCGCCGTAAAGATAGATCGTGCTCGTCATCTGATCGATAATCAACTGGTGCCCTCCTCGCCGCCCGGGCCGTGGTTCGTTTTCGGGCGTCAGCTGTAGACTCCACTGGGGTTTGTACTCCTGGCTCTCGAGGTAGTTGTCCATTAGGCCGCCTGCATAGAATCCAGTAAAAAAAAAAGAAAAAAGTAAGTTTTCTCAACGCTCTAACGCAGCCAAGAAGCGGTAGCCCAACTTTCGCACTCACTATCGATAAATTCCATCAGCATTTCTTCAGTCTTCTTAAAGTCCCCCCTATCTACAAGCGTTTCGTGCAGCTCTGTCATCTTTTCGTCCTCCAGCCGCACGCCCGTCTCCTCCTGCAGCGCGCTGAACGACTTCGCGTATCCCTGCTGCCGGCAGTGCTTCATAAACAGTCGAACGATCTCGACCTCCCGTAGCATGTTGTACTTCCGCAAGTTCGACAAAATGAACATGGAATCTTCGATGCCAAGCAGCTCGACGTACCAGATGCAGAAGTTGAAGCTCGGACCCCATGACAGCAGCGGTACGATCTGCACATACTTGATCGGCAACAGCTCACCGGAGTTTGTGCGGTGCTTCAGGTTGAACGTTTCCGGAACCGAGTCATTCTGCAGCCCACTACCGGCGTCGAACGAAACAGGCATCCGCACATGCGATTAGTTAATTTGCGTACAATAAACGGATAAATTGGTCCGCATAAAATACTAGCACCCTAGCTTCGCGTCTTACCCCTCAAATAACAACACCATACGTTCCTCCTCCAGGCCGCCGAGGATTTTTAGCTTTCGCAGGTTGCACACGTGCGTTTTTTCATATTTTCCAAACTTTATCTTCGTTACGATCGCCGGTCGGTCGAGCTTCAGGATCAAGTACTGCGGTGGAGTGTTGGTGTTCGATGACCAGCGCGATGTTTGATTCGACGGATTGTCTTCCCGAATGTTTCTGCAACGGAGACATGATTCAAAGTCAATATTCGTTCGGAACGAGCTCTCGGCAATATTTTCACTTTCAAAAAAACGTTCCGCATTACCATCCCGCCGAGTAATAATAATACATGTATGTGTGTCGATACATTCATAGGATCACCAGCATTTCGCCAACAGCTGGGTTACCCCGCCGCCGCTGCCGCCCGCTGGTGTTGTTTTGTGTTGTGATTGATAAATAAATATGCATAACAATGGGGTGTGCACCCCACATGACGAAATGGACCGACTGGCCAGAGGTGATGGTAAAGAGACAGCGGCAGCTTCATTCGCGGTGCTATTTTTGTACACTTCGGCAATGAACCTGTTCGATTCAATGCAAATGCACCACCGCACACTAGTCTTCTTCCCCATCTAAAACATCTTGCCGTATGCAAACACAAAACACACCTTGCAGAGGGGGGAGGGGGAGGATAGAGTACGACCTACAACAATCCAACACCTCCCACTACCACACCTGGCAGCGCAGGAGTTTGATAGCCATCATCGAAAAATAGTGCGCCATCGCCAGAAGCAGCAGCCAGCCCAGTGCAGTTTCGCGCCCGGCAGTTCCCTCCCCACCCGACGCAGCTAGGTTCGGTTTGGCGACCCGCGAACCCCGAAATTCGCGATAACCCCAAGGAATGAAACGTTTTTCGTTTTATTTTACTTTTTTCCTTGTTTTACTTCCTCTCACTGCCAGTGCCATTTTGCTCGCACCCGCATTACGGGAAGGGACAGCTACCGGCGCCATTCGCCGTGACATGCGGTGATTGCTGCGTATTTGGCAAACATGGGGATGGCACATTTTCACTAGCTTCGATTACTCAATCTCAAACGGTATACTCACTCCGGCAAGTAGGACGACGAATAGCTTGAATATTTGTAGATATCGTAATCCAACTTTTTGATTTCCGAGATTGTTCCAGCCATCCCCCTTCTTTTCCACGGAAATACTGGGACACACACGTTGCACACTGTAGCTGCTGTGGTTGCGTTTGTTGTTGCCGCTCCCGACTTTATCAACGCTAGGATATTCACTGTATTCGCGCTGGGCTCACTTTTCTGCTGCCGTTACTGCAAAACAACGCCTTTTCAGCGGCACACAATTATCGGAAAGTTGGAATTTTTGCCAAGCGAAATTACACCTCTTCCACACAGAACATTTTACACACAAAAACAAGCAACCTTCACTGTCACGATACGATATACCGCATGCCGTGAGATTGTGTTAGTGACATCCATTCCAACTGTCATCGCTACCGTACTTTTCGCACACCGGGAGGACTTGTTGTTTTGATCGCCATCTCCACCGTGCAAGTGCTTTCACGAATTTGCGAGTGTGATTTTGTTCTATTCCTACACTTTTGCCTCCTTATAATAGCTTAAATATGAATGTTTTGCGTAAACTTGCAATTTCCCGCACGCCGCAAGCGGTGGTCAGTAGTCGGACGGTAATATTCTCAATCGAATCATCCCCATTAATCTGCCCGTTGTTTGCATTCCAGCGAGTATCTCAGCTGTGTATGAACCGGAACTACAGCACGGAAGGTAGTGAAAAAAAATTCCCCAAAAATGTCATCGAACATCTCAACACAGCCCAAGAACAACAGACCAATGGGATGGTGTATGATAAGAAGCCTTTCCGGATGGAGCTGGAAGAAGGTACGTTCTCGCGATAGTCGTATTACCTAACACGGGATGATACGGGTGTTCCGCGGTCGAAGAGCGATGCTTTTAAATATGCGTTACACACGAGCGACATACTTGCAGGCAAGCGTTACTCCTGGTGTCTCTGCGGGCGTTCCAAGGCTCAGCCACTATGTGATGGCACCCATAAGCTGGTGCAATACAAAATCACCCAGCGGTATGTAGCAGCACCCGGCAAAAAAGCGGCTCATTGGTGTATTAACTGTCTCCTCTCCTCACCATTTTTAGACCCGTGCGGTTTCAAGTGGAAAAATCGGGCACATATTGGCTGTGCAATTGCAAGCAAACGAAGCATCGTCCATTCTGCGATGGCACTCACAAGTGCGAAGAAGTTCAAAAAACATCTGGCAAGTAGGAAGGGCACTGAGAACAGGGTTCACTCTCCCTTTTCACCGGTACGGAAAGTCTTCGCACTTCCATGCGGTTTAGGAAATAAAGCACAACATTAGTCAAACATACTAAAGCATCTTTCGTCCTGCGTCGTGCTTTGTTTATAAAATGTCATCACCAGTATTGAGAAAAGTGCAACACATAGTTGGTCATAGTTATTTTTTCTCGTTTTTTGCAGTTTTTTTTCTTCTATTTTCGAATAAAACAAATAAGGAAGGGAAAAATGCGCGTTTAGTGCAGATTACGAAGGATTACACTATTTGAAACGGAAATATGTATTATCTCTCTCTGTCTCTGCTTGTTTATTTGCCCGTAAGTAAGAATAGTAGAAAAGGTGAAAAAGAAAACGCAAAACACAATATGGAATAACAAACATCATTACATTCACTCTCATCACCGTCGGTTGCAGAAATGTAGCGGGCGAAAAACATGTTAAGTTAAACGTTTCACCTTTCTCTCTGTTCATCTCTCTCTCTCTCTCTCTCTCTCGCCTAAATGCGTCTTTTTATACTTCTATTGTGACTATCGTTGGTCGCTCGGATGTCTGAAAACACGTGTCAAGTAGCATCGAAATGGAAAGGAAAGTTAAACCTACACGCACATCACCTTCTTCATCCGCAAAAGCTCAGGCTCGCATTTTGAAGAACGTCAGTACCGTTGATGTGTCTCGCTTCGCTTTTGTCCGCTTATTCGATGAACTAAGAATAATATCTTTACCGTTGGTCTTCTTTAGTGCATTTCAACGACTTGAACAACTATTAAACGACCATCGTCGGATGAAACATTGCCTGCCGCATAGGTTTATCCCTTTTTAGTTTTAGTACATATTTCATTGTTAGCTATGTAACATAAGCTTTTGAGCTATTATACCTATGAAATTGTAATAGATTTCTATAGTAGTTGTTCATTCCATTTTTTAACTGCTGTTCTTCGTTTATCGTTCATTACCAAACTCGCATCTTCGTTTTACGAACTGGAGAAAATAATCGCAACGCAAGCCACTGAATGATTCAAGACAGATTGTTTTTGTTCCAACGTAATCACTAAAGAAGCTTAAATGATGCGCCAGTTCTTCGCTATAGGTTTCACAGAACCTTTAAAAAGTATGCAAGTTGTTAACCGAATGCCAGCTTAGGCATATGTCCATTCGAGTTTCGTCCCAAACTGCACACATTGGTGCCAACGTGCAGCGGAGGTTCTGTGAAATGCTGTGTTACATCAACTAATCAAAATCATGAAATGGTATTCGGAACTGAAGCATGAAAATCAATGCTACAAAACTCCGTGTGCCATCTCGTTCGATAATGAGAATGACTCCATTTAAAAGCTTGATGTTGTTTCCCAATGCCGAGAGAATTACTGTAATGCTGTTTAGCTCCTTTTTTACAATTAATTTCATTGTCGTTCAACCATACACATCTTGTTCACACTCCTTTCTTTGCTTTCTTCAACCTGAGAGCCTTTGCATCTTGCATCCGCCACAATTTAGCAATCGTTGCGGGCCAGCTTGATAAACCGCTTAGAGTCCGAAAAATAGATATATTTTTTCCTTGTTATGCTTGTTACTATGCTTCCATGGTTTAATATGTTTATATATATGTACGATCGTTTTTTTTCTTTTTTCGTCACGTTGTGTTAGTCACAATGATTTTGGGAGTACATTTTACAAACCCCGCACGAGTGCGCATTTTCATGTATTAAGGATACACAGTAGAAAAAAACGAGAGATATGTGCACAGCTTGCCGAACCGAAAGGAAGTTGGCGAGAGGAAAGCGAAAAATCAAAGCGCACCTCTCATCGTCGTGAACTCGGGTGCACCATATCCTTTTTTTTTTTTTTTGAAGTGGCAACAACAACCACTATCGCACGCATACTACACGCTTGCAGCGCTGTAGTTGTTTATCCCCGTTCGCTCCCAACAGCACACATATGTATAAAAGGTAGTGAGAAAGGATAGAGTTAATAATTTACCATTGATAAAGTTTTCTCATGTATTCCGAAGAAATCCCGGTTCTCGAGTGACACAAATTTGCATTGCATGTGGCCATGCATCATGTTCCTTTGGGATACAGCATTTGCACAGTGCATTTGAATTGGGTTCGTTTTCTTACAGCGGCTCTGTTGCTTCTTAGACTCCCCCGTTCTCCGCTATTTTCGCTCTAGATTTCGGTTTCGTTGAATGATCGTTTGGCGCCGATAAGCTTCATTAGCGAAAGCGATCACATTTTGCTCGACCAAAAGTACCCCAAACACGATCAGACAAGCAGCAACACGCAGTGTCATCGGTGCTGTTTAATATTCTTCTTCCTCTGGCGGTACTTCATCTGGAGGCGCAAACCCATCCTGCAAAGCACAACAACGAAACGGGGTTTGAAAATTAAAAAAAAACACCAACAAGCATGGGCATGGCGCTTTGATCGAAACTTACCTCTGTCGCGTAAAGAATTTCTAGTATCTTTTGAACGAAAGTGCTCTGGCTTTGTTCATCGTCTTGACAGCTGCAACGAACACGAAACGAAAGGAAAAGAAAATGGAACGTGTTTATCGAGCCACCGTCAAACGTGCAGCCATTATCAAACTTACAGAATCTCGATATCTCTCAGTTTGCTGAAGTAAAAATCGCGCTCCTTTTCCAGCCCTTCGAAGTTTAATCGCATTTCAGTCATCTGTGACGTGAGCTCCTCGATCTGCTGGTTCGTCACACTATTCTGGGAGGACGATTTGCTCGTGTTCACGTTAACGCCACCCCCGATTCGACCAGGCGGACTCTGCACCATCTGTCGGGTGGGTGCAACTTTGGATACTGGATAACGTTAGATATGTGTACGTGTATTTACGATGGTGTTCAGTCGTGAGTTAACCAGAGTTATTACGTGTGTTCGTGTAGTACCAACATGTCGGATTGTTACATGTATTACGCATGCAGGATGGGGAGGTAGGGCGGTGTAAATGAAATCAAAACCATTAATGAGTTCCAATGTAACGATATTCGCGCAGTAGTTTGCGCAAATGGCCACGAGGAAAGGGGTGTTTTTTCGGTGATGTGTCAATTAGATTGTAGATACGTCGTCAGTGCATGGGTTTCGGGAAGTAGACAATAGTTAGAAGGACAGTAAAAGCGAAAATAAAAAGAAAAAGAAGAAAATAGAATCAATATATTGCGCTACGGACAACGACGTACATGTGTGGCGTTAATGGGGTCTGTGTGTTCAATTGTTATGAGAAACAACTCTACTCCAATATGCACGAAAGATCGGAAAATTATGCACTACTTCTCCAAGTTTGACGAGTGATTCGTTTTTTTTGTTGTACCATTTTATCTGCTTCTTACTCCACGATTGTTGCATGCTTTCATTGAAAAACGTAAAATAAAACGAATCGGTGAGTCTTTTATCTTCTTAACATTGATTCACGAACATATGAAGATGTAACACAAGCTTGGAAACACATTTAAAATATTTACAAACACATCAGCGAAGTGAACATCAATTGTAACTTGAATAAATCAGGTTATTAGATACCTGTAGCACTGGAATAAATCATTCTAATTTACGCATCAAATCTCCATCACCAAAAAGTCGAAGAGCAATTTTGATTGCGTAAAACAAGGCGATAATAAATTTATCCATCATTCATTTGCAACATATTTACATTTTATCAAGATATATGTATTTACTCTCTGTGCGATTTTAGATTGTTTGGTGTACGGAGGAAGCATATCAGGTGTTGCAAGTGTAATAAATATATTGCGAAAAATCTCAATCCTATTAAATCGCAAACTTTTACAACAAATGCGTTTTGTACAACAATGCGTTAGTAAATGTTATATAAAAGCCACATACAATAAGGCATATTATGTTAACGTTAGTTCAGTTATTCTTTTCAGTGCAAATTCCAGCAAAACTACAAATTATGTATGTTATTTACAACATTGATACATAGTAAGATGACACTTTCCGTGACGATATTTTTTTTCTTATTATTCATGCAATAATGTTTGCAATCAGCAATGTCAAGAATTATACGGAGTTTTACATGATTCGATGAAACAAAGGAAGAAAGGGAAAAAGATTTACCACCAGAGGTCTACTTATAGAAAAGTGGTAATAAATGCCGAATATCGCTTAGCTTACTGATGTGAAAGTGATAATATAATATTGTTAGATAATTTGCATCACTGTTTGAATCGAAAGATTGATTGCCTCGCACAAGTAACGAAACTTGCATACCATATGCTACCGGTGATGGTGCCGAATGGCAAATTATTATTACACCTAGATGTTTGGTTTAAGCACCATCAAAAACGGGTTACTAACGATACGTATTATGACATTATTAGTATTCATTGGCAGTAATTGGAAAGTGAGGATAGCGCATTCATAGCTTTGGGAGGTATAAGTAACGGTGGGGTTTTAGTCGTATGTTGTTGTTTAATAGCTATAAGTAAGAAGGCAACATACTCGGTTTGATTCTATCACGTGGTGCGGTAGTGCCGATTGCCATTTTGCGCGGCGGAGCAACGGCCGATACGCCGTTGCCTTTCGGTGCACCCGCACCGGAACCCAAACCCATCGGTAGGTTATCGCGCGCTAATAAAGCATCATACTCTCTACCGTCATAGTTTGCGTCGAAGAATTTTTTGAACCATTGCAAAAATTCAAAGTTATCTTGGAAGCGCCCCTTAATTAGTTTATCGATTGGAATTATCTAAAAATGAAGAAAGAAAAAAAATGTAAATTAGATGATAAATTATGTCAATCCACACCGCCACCGTGAAACAAACGGACCAGCAATGTAAAATAAAGCGAAAGAAAGAGCAATCGAATCGAGAAGAACAAACTGAAAGCGAAGTTAAACAGCAGAGTACCCGGCTTATTCGTCGAACTATATATAAACATTATCCCGACAATATGGTGTTATTAACCATCATCACTTACGCAAATTTATAGAATCACACACACACGCGCGCACTACAAACCTGTACAGCAGACTAGAGCAAGAGATTGTAGAACCCTATTGATGGTAGCATTGATGGTGCGTTTAAAGACATGTGCCACTTCTATTTAATTTAACAAAACAAACAATGTGCAATGAACGGATCTGTTGATCTAATGTAACGTTTATGCAGAATCGAGCACACATATTTGGGGAGATAACCTGTAACATTTGGTAGTATTTAGCTTTTAGCCTATTACACTGTGTATAACGAATCCTCGCTAGTGCAAATTGCTAAGCATATCAAGCTTTTTTCAGAAAAAAAAATTTCTTCCCTTATGAAAGACATTTTACAAATGGTAATTCTATTTAAAATTAAAATCAATGAGTGTTCTCGTATGGGAATCGTTTGCAC
>JXXA01016243.1:0-12236 GCA_000956255.1 Anopheles punctulatus
CACTTCGCATTAAGACTAGCTCCATCCAGTGGTAACGGTTGAAACGAGTTTGCTTTATTAAAGCACTTTTCAGTAATATATATTTTGTTTATTTGGTTTACGGTTTTCACCAGGACCACCTTCATCTCCTTGCTTGTGCACACACGCAGGCGCAAATGACGCATCTTTGCAAATGACAAAATTACACACTCTAACAACCAACGATAAACCGCGATTCGGCTTGTGCCGTGGTATAAGTAAAACGTAAATGTGATACTGTGTTTTGGCAAAGCGATGAAGAAGGTCGACAATATCGGCCCTACCGGTCTAGGATGCTTTTTTTCGAGAGCAAAACTCACGTGGAACAAAATATACACAGTTTTTGTGCTAAAAAAAAAACAAACCCGAGCATGAAACGAGCGGATAACATATTCTAATCCTGTGCCTACATATTCTAATCCTCCAGAGGCAATATTGTCCGATCGTTTCATTCGTTTTAAGGGGTAAACTGTGGTCGCGTTTGGTGGCGCTTTTTCTACCTGCCCTAGGCAGATGCTACTTATTGCACATACATTTGCCTCCTAACTTTATTTACTTATACTATCTTTCTTACTGCTTTGCTCCTAGCAAGCACCACCAAGTTCAGCACCAGCAAGTGCCTTTATTGTTTAATTTTCGTCTTACTACGTTTGTTCTTTTTATTCTGTAGAACGCGTATAATTAGTTTCTACTAGCTGAACATTTCCATGTCGCCTTAGCATTGCCTATGATGCATGGTGAGATGTACACACTGGTGTGAAACGATTCTACAAACGAATGAACATTATTACAACGACGCTGATATACATACCTATAACTGCTGCTCCTGTACACGCAAATATTTACCCCTTTCCCTGCTCCTCTCTACCATCGGATCATGTGCCGGTACTGTTCGTTCACCGAAACCCGTTTGATCGTTTCGTACCCGAGAATGATGCTGAAGGAAAAGGCGGCCGATTGTACCAACCGTGCCGTCAGTCCCTTGAAGAACATGTGGAAATGCTCTTCATGCCATAGCTCCCGGAACGCTATGCTCATCGAGTCGAGTCGTTGCACCTGCAACCGTGCCCGCACAATATCAAGTGGATTCGTTATGATGGTGGTCGTAAAACCGCCGAAACTACCGGCCACACACTGCACGAACAGATGGGACACCCAGGGCGGTGCAATCTTTAGTAGCTCGTCCTGGTATAGATGATAAAACGCCCACCACATGGCCGAGTTAGGCACGTACGCCATCAGACTGGCGGTGTAGCCCCGATAAAACCCGCGCACGCCATCCCTGCGCAGGATCTCCCGCGCAATATCGCGCGTTATGCGCAACCGGCTGCTACCCTTGTCGAAGTTGATACCGAGCGGATTGACCGCACCGTTCTTGCCACCGTGCGCCCCCATACCGAGGACCATCGCGTGCTGCGAAATCACGTCGAACGGTACGATGATGGTTTGGCCGACGAGCGAGGCACAACCGCCGGCTACAAGCGACTTGACGCGCTGGTTCGCACCGTACTGTCCGAGCAGATGCCGGACACCCTCGTACGTGCTGATGTAGAACACACCGCTCACGATCTGCACCGAAGAGATCCAGAAGCCACGGTATAGCCCCGGCACACCTTCCGCGCGATAAATTTTGATACCCGCATCGATCATCCCTTTGTAGATGTCGTTCCGGAACTGAACCTGTAACTGCGTTTTAATAACCGTCAGCGGATACAGAGCGCACCGCACCGAGAACGAACTGAGCATGGAGAGGGGGAAAAACTTCCGCTTGTCCATCATATCCCACTCGATGGTGCGCAGGAACGTTCCGCTTGTGCTACCGTCTGCCATTGTCACTGGCTTCTATTTGTGTGTTCCGACGTGATTCAAGTACGATAAGATTCTTCGGCTTTTTTTACCAAGCACAGCCGCACGCCACCAACAGCTGATCTCTTCTCCTCCAGTTACGACCGGTGCGCCTTGTCTTGCTGATAATCACGGGGCGTTGTGTGCGTGTCTTCTTCGCTGTATGATGTAAATCGAATGCGAGTGACGTCACACCAGGGGCTGACCAGATGGTGAAATATGTTGTAAGTTGCACTTCATCATGAACCGAACAGCAACCGTCCGCCTTCCGGGGGTGATGGGTTGACCTTGATTGTTTGTGGCAGTGGCTGTCCTAGAGCTAGGACACAGGTCAACCGGTTGTGTCAACAGGCTGCTCGGCTGTTTGTTTGTGCGTTGGTTCACCGTTGCGTTAATCGACTGCCTTCCAAGCCAATAATCCTACGAAACGTGCGGAGAGGATGCGGAAAGTGAAAATCAGTTATCATTATCAAGTGTAATTTCACTTTTTCGCAGCCGCGTCACCAGCATTCGATCAAGCATTAGTAAGCTATCGCATTCAACATCATAACTTGGGCACTGTTTATGTAATGTTATGTAGCGACGTTCATTGCGCGGACTGAACAAGACAAGCAGTGGCTCTTTCACACGCACTGTTTGTTGCACCATTTTGCGTTTCCAATTACAGTATTCCACAGCACAATAAACAAAACCATAAACCACAACCTACCATTCGTTCGCTTACCTTCTTTTTGCACTACAACGCCTGGTCGTCCGTTCTCCAGTGCCCTTCATGGCATAGAAAGACTCTTGAAAAGAAAATTAACTACCCAATCTCAACACTATGCACGTCCCCGACGACTAGAAGGCCACTTTTTCCATCACTCCGTCGCACCGAACGGGTAAAATATTATCCATGATGATTCCCAATTCACTATTACGTGTCGTTTTCCGCAGGATTCTCACTTTTCCTCGAAAATTTATACTCGAAGCGAAGGAGAAAAGTTTTGATCGCTCCGTGTGTGTTGAAAATGTTACAGAAAAAACAACAACCAACAACTTGACAGCTGTCAAATGGAAGGTGGTATGGAGGGTGCCATAAAGTTTTTTTTATAGCAAACTGGTGGGGAGCATAGAAATGTTTTCTTTTTTTTGCTATGTTGACGGCGCATGGTGAAATCATGTTTTTCACTATCAGCTGGATGGATTGTGTGTGGAAGAGGCGTTTTTTGTGAATAAAGCCCGAAAACGAGCGTTCTCAGCGACACACCGTTTGCATAGCGATAAAATGGGCTGGACGAGGTATGGACGTTCGGGAAGCGGGTTTGGTGCAGCATAATGTTCGAAGTGCCGTGCGATATGCAAACAGACCTGTTTACCTGGTTCCACTTACCCCTCTGTTATGCTTTATCTCGTCCTCAAAACAGATAAGAAATCAACCCGATACGCGAGAGGTGCGGCTGTATCGAACATCTGCCATCGTTTTCTCCGAATTGCAACCAAACCAACGCGCGTTCACACAGTCACAATGAACCTGGCACTGTAATTCTTCGCCATCCGGTAGTTTGCTCCGGTTCAGGAACGAGCACCGGACTAGACGGTCGTGCGTGGGTGCGTGTGCGAGGACAATCGTTTCCTTCGTTTTCGTTTGCAGCTTGTAGTAACTCGAGGAATAACGACTCCTATCGAAAAGAAAACGCACGAAAAACAACCACACACGACGCTCTCTTACCTGGCTCGGCCGTACCGCCATGTCGGAAGGATTTGGCAACGGCCAACAGGAAGGAGCAGCAGCAGCAGCAGCGGCGGAGCGGCAGCAGCAGCTGCTGCAGCAGGACAGCTAGTAGTGGACGATAACCTCCTCGGGCACGGTAGTGGTGACGGTGGCGACTATCAGTGGGCATACGGCACGATCATGGACTCGTCCCGCGTTTCGACCTGTCTCATCTCAATGCTGCTGATCGTGTACGGCAGCTTCCGCAGCCTGAACATGGAGCAGGAACAGCGGGAAAAGGAAAAGAAGCGACAGAGCGAAAGCATGAACAACCTTCTCACCGGCGAACCGGTTCAGCAGGAACAAAGTAAGCTTTGTTGGGGTCTCTTTTGTAAAGTTCACCTTGTAATACTAGTGATTTGCAACATTTTTTTTTTCGCAGATAAATTTGCCACATTGGATACGATGCATGCACTGTGTCTACCGCTCGGTGCATCCATTTCGTTGCTGGTAATGTTTTTCTTCTTCGACTCGATGCAGATGCTGTTTGCCGTATGTACAGCAAGTAAGTAGCAGTAGGCTGTTCTAAATGCTTGTAACTGAACGTCCACTGATGAATATTTCTTTATTGCAGTCATCGCCACCGTTGCCCTAGCTTTTTTGCTGCTTCCGATGTGTCAGTACATAATACGACCGTGTACGGACGGTAATCGGATATCGTTCGGCGTGTGTGGGCGCTTTACGGCGGCGGAGTTGTTTAGCTTCTCGCTTGCCGTATCGATCGTCTGCATCTGGGTGCTGACCGGACACTGGCTTCTTATGGACGCGATGGGGATGGGGCTCTGTGTGGCCTTCATTGCGTTCGTGCGGCTGCCGAGTTTAAAGGTGTCAACGTTGCTGCTTACCGGCCTGCTTATCTACGACGTGTTCTGGGTGTTCTTTTCCTCGTACATCTTCAGCACGAACGTGATGGTGAAAGTGGCGACCCGGCCGGCCGACAATCCGGTTGGGATTGTGGCCCGTAAGCTGAATCTCGGTGGTATCGTGAAAGAACCGCCAAAGTTAAACCTCCCCGGCAAGCTGGTGTTTCCGAGCATTCACAACAGTGGCCACTTTTCGATGCTCGGTCTAGGCGATATCGTAATGCCGGGGCTGTTGCTGTGTTTCGTGCTGCGGTACGATGCGTACAAAAAATCACAATCAACACAAACGGCCGAAACGGGCGTTCCGCCCCCTAAAGGGGTTGGTTCGAAACTTACTTATTTTCATTGTTCCTTACTAGGGTGAGTGTTTCACGTCACAGTAGGCTAAGAATCCGTTACTAAACATAGTTTTCAAATATTTTGCCCATCTCTCCAGTTACTTTCTTGGATTGTTAACCGCGACTGTCAGTTCTGAAGTATTCAAAGCGGCACAACCTGCGTTGCTCTATCTCGTACCATTTACACTGCTACCTCTGCTGACGATGGCATATCTGAAGGTAAAAGAAGCAGAATTTTGTAGCGAACAAAATTAATCATTTAATGGATGTGATTTGTATTTGTATTTTTTTTTTCTTACAGGGTGATCTGCGGCGCATGTGGAGTGAACCGTTCATCATTCAGCAAGCGTCCAAGCAGCTAGAGGTATAAAACACACTCAAAATGCTCTCCGCGGAAGACAGCAACGCAGCACTGTACGCAAAATAGTATTAAGCAACTAACTAAGCACCACACAGGATGTGTACAAGTGGACATTTGCAATTAACCTTACTGGCTACGTTTCTGGTCAGGAGCTGGCAAAACCTTCGGAACGTACTTGTGATGTGTTCCCGAGGGGGCGAAACGCCGGTTGCCGAGAAAAAAATGAAAAACGTTCGAACAAAAATTATGAACAAAGACAACCCTTTTCTAGCACTCCGCCATGAACTCTAATCGGCAGGATGTTGAATTGTGGTTAGGGATAAGCGCGTGCAACAGGAAACAAACTGTGCATACGCGAACCGGTCGAGCATGGCGAATCATTTAAGGTAGTTTAAAAATATTTGAATGTGATTAGGTATTAGGATGATTAGTAGAAGCGTTTGTGTGTTTGTGTATGTGTGTTTTCAGAAACGTACCGACAGCAAGGCAACGCGATAAAACAATACACAACATTCAAATCAAAATGGTCTGAGCAGCGCGAGTAGAGAGTTGCGAGTTGCCTGTACGGTAACTGCCGTATCGGATAGCATTAGGATTCACATCTCATTTCGCATCAGTCTGTATACACACACCACCGCCACCACCATTTCGCTCCCATTTATGTAGCTACGATATACGAGTCACGCTGACGATCAGTGCAGTGCACACGGTTCCGTTGGCTTGGTGTTCTTTATGTGTGACAGTAACTTTTTTTTCATCCCGTTCACATAAGTAATACGAAGGCGCGTTATGCTGGAGGTATCGAAGGTACACATAATACCTCGTAATATTTTATGTAACTCAGACGGAATAGAACAATACAACAGCGTTTGAGATTCTGATATCTGCTGGTATGGCTCGTGGCATGAACGCTATTTGTGCTAAGGCGATACAATCTGTATCATATAACATGCAGGTGGTTTTAAAACGAAGCATTCAACATTTGGCTTGAAGCACAGATGCATATGTTGGCTAACGAACACTTAACACTTGGCAGACAACAACCGTATGTAGCAGAACAAAGCATTATCTTCATTAACTCTTCGGAGTTTTCATCTGCGTTTGTCACGCACGTTAGAGGAGAAGCATTCGTTTCGAACAGTATATAGATACATCCATCCAGATCATGCTCATCCATCGTACTCTTCTAGCAGTTATTCGGTGTCATTGCTTGCTTTGTGTTCTGAGCCCAGTTTGCAACAAAAGAAGAACAGTACCGAAACTTCGATATACATAATGTGATAATTCTTTCTTTATTATGTTTTTGTATAATTTTCCGTATCTCTCTGCCTGTCTCGAATGTATACTTTGTATACTTTTTTTTCTATAATCAAAAGTACTGTTAATAATAGTGAAAAGAAATATAACTTTTAATTTTTCCAGAAAAAAGTTATTCTGTCTGCGAATTCCTTGCTACTTATGATGACAAATGTAAATTGAATTGAATTAGATTGTCGAGTTTTATCACCTTAGTTACACACAGATAAGTTATATTTATTTATTTACACAAGAGAAACTATGTTTTCAAATTGAAAAAGATTTCGTCAAGAAAACGCGATTTATGTTGAGCTACATGTATTTGCTCGAATAACGGTCAATTCATATGGCTAAATGCATTGTGCATACAGCGAAGTTTTACATCCCGCATGTGTAAACGTGTTTTCGATAACATCTTTCGCAATTCGATTGATCATTATGGTTAAACAGTGTTAACTGTTTATAAAAAGATTCTGGCACGTGTATTACCTCAGCAAATACACAAAGCCAAAATATGTGTGAAATTAGCGTGACATTTACAGAGTATTGGGAAAATCGGTTTGAATCAAGTTGTTTCGTCGTATTCAACTGCCACCCATACAGTGACAGATTTCCCCGTGTATGACAGATGCGTTGTGTTGTTATTTTTATTATTGTACGTCAATAAATAAAACTGACGTTTATTTGTTTTACGTTTTCCGTTTTGAAAACAAAGTTCGGTAAACAAAAAAAGCATGCTGTAGGCTCGTGATTTTAAAAAAAAAAGTTGTCGCAGTGTTCGTTACAGTGCTAGAAAAGATGGTTAAAAAAGCAAAAATCTATGAAATCGTATCACCTTGCTGATAGAAGAGAAAAGTTATACTTTTCCAGGTTCGAGCAAGTCACTAGTCGCTTCTGCTAGTGGTGCAAAAAAAAAGACTGTTGAGACGGGCTGGAATCGAAACAATTTTACGATACCAGGTAAAACATAATTTAAACACCTGGATGCGTCAGATCCTTTGTAGGCCATCAATTATTCAAAATCACATTAAGAAATATTTCAAAAGTAGTCCATCGTCCAATGTGTTCGATACACACTAACCAGTTCGATGTAAAATATCCCGGGCCGTTCCCTTCGCTGGTTCCTATTTAATCCTTTAATCAGTGGTGCGTCCAATAAATTTCGGACTGTCGGCTACGGTCCGGCCTTACCCGCGTGCACAGACCGAATACGTCCGCGATATCTCGCACTCCCGGCCCATTATCGGCAGGCGGCAATCAAGCTAGCACAACTCCAGGTAGAAGGCGCTCCAGGTGATAACGCATACACCTGGCGCCCGGGAAGGCGGTAGCAGTGGAACGCAAAAAAAGGTTAAACCAAAAAAACGCCGCCAGTGCAGCAAAAGGGTTGATGCGGCGTGCGATGCGGCGAGTAGCATAAAATTCGCCCAGAAAATATCGTGTGCAGCAGCGCGCGGGTTTGTGTTTTGGATACCATCACACCATCCCATTGCAGGTGGGTGTTGTTACAGTGTGTGTGTGTGTGCGCTACGAATGCGCCACATTTTCCAACCCCGGTGTGTAGTGGTGTGAGTGTGCGCGCACTCCAAGGCTCCCCAGGATAAAACGGAAGGGAGTTATCCTTCTGGTAGGTTGAGAAATAATCGCCAGTCAGTGTGTGAGCCGAAGTCTTTCCGTGTGCAGCGACTAGTGGTGTGGCCCGCGTGCGTGCCGTTCGAAACGGATCAGGGATCCCAGGGGTGGTGCTTCAAGTCGCACTCCCTGCTTCCTCATCCGCAGGAAAGGGGATCCGTGGGCCAGTTGTAATTATGTTGCGATTCGGTTGCAGTTCGGTGCGGTTCGCTGTGTTGCTACCAGTGCAAGTGCTGCTGCAGAAGCAGGCATAACGACGAAAAGGGCATATCGCAGTAGGCAACAAAACGGGCACATACACACACGCTCCGCAGCTGCTTCTGTTGCGACGACACAAAGTGGTTTCTGGTTTGCTCCCTCCCGGGGTATTTTTCATTTAAGTTTGCGTTAACTCGAAGTTCGGCTGGAAATTTGCGTAATAACGAGCGTGTCTCTGCGCTCCTGTGTATGTTTGTGTGTGTGCGCGAAACACGGAATCTTTGTGTACCTTTTTCGGTCGCCTCTGTGTGTGCGCGTCTGTATTGTGTGTGTGTGTGTGTGTTTTGTGTTCGAGTGCGTCAGATATCTTATATCAGGCAATGTCCTTTCGTCGTACCGTGCAGGAAGAAGGGTGGTGAGTGGACCCCGGCATCTTCCGCCTGCTCTCAACGGAACAACCAACATCCCAGTGCGATTCGCGTCCAGTTCCGTGCCGAATTCGTCGCCGCTTCCTTTTGCGTGCGAGTACGAGGGGTGTGCGCGTGAGCGGGAAGAAAAATGGGTCAAGCGACGAGCCAGGAGGACGCGGAACAGGGTGGCCAGGCCGGCGGAGGCGAGGAAGAGGACGACGATGGAGGCATTATCCCGATGCGGTCGGATCGGTTCCTGATGGTGAGTACACGTGGTGGGCGAAAGGGGAATGGAGCCGCCACCCGGGTTCATTCATTCATTCATAAGTTAAAGCGTATTTTGTTGCTGCTGTTGCGTCGCCGTATTTCATCCTTCAGTTGCTGCTGCTGCCGGGGGTTTTCTCGATTTTGTGTTGTGTTACGCCATTCTTTCGCTTCACGTTCCGCGGTGGAAGCGGCGCCGCGATGTTGTTTGCATTTCCTTTTGCGCATACGCTGCCATCTCGCGGCCGCTAACGCCATCTGGACGATTAAAGGCGGTGGTGCCGGCCGTTCCGAGGCGGAATGTCCTGCCGAGCGGGATGAGCGGTCGCCTCCGTCCATCTTCCCACCCCACAGGACATGGGGCGCGGAAAAGGGCTTACTCAACATATCAGTTACCACAACAACTGCCCCGCTTGCTGTGATGTGTGGAGTGTCGCTAAACGTGAACGCGTGGACGATGCGAATGCTAATGTGGAATGCTGCTTTTTTATGCTGCTTCACACAGTAGGCAACGGCGATTCGTTCTCATACACAACATGCCTCGGCAGAACCTTTTGCGTCTTCTCGGAACTAAAGCATTATCGCGCAGTATATTTTTCTTCTTACTTTTACATCTTTCCTTCGCCAAGGGTGACTTCAGTTTCTTATGCTCGGCGCGGAATAGTCACAACTCCCTCCCCATTTCCCCCCAATGTTCCCCCTTTTCTTGGGCACGTGCAACAGTGCGACGGGACCCATTATCGGGTGATGTTAAACTGGAGACGATATTATGCTGTTGCCGCTTGTTTTGCTTCTTTTCAATCCGATTTAGTTACGCCGCATATGGGTGTGCGATTGTCGTTGAAAACTGCACTACAAGCGTAATGGTTTTTGGCCGAATAATTTCCATATCATTTCAACTGTTATTCATGATGTCGAATGGTTCATCTGGCTGGTTTTTAGCAAAAAAATATTTTAAATGAATCTTTTCACATCTATTTAAGCTGATAAATTTGCATAAAGCCACATGTATACAAAAAAACGAGAAACTGTTACCTTTCTTTTAATTTAAATTTGATAAACTTGAGATGGTTTCTGAAGAGCTTTACATTAACCATAATTCACATTTTTTTGCTTTATTTTCGAAAGCTGTCTTAAACAAAGATTTGGGGCTGATAGGCATTCGGGGAGGATTATGACAAACTGATAACATAAGACTTGCCTTGGAGGTAATAAAACAATTTCAAGATTAAGGTTTGAACACGGTTTATGACAGTCTGTTAATAAATATACAAAAAATATTGATGTGAATTGAAGAAATGTGCTATGTTTAGTTATATAATGAAAAATGGTTATTAGTATTATGATGAAACTATTGTTGCCGTGCTGGATGTGTCACATTTGAAGTATAATTTTTATGACTTTGTTGGATGTTTTTATAAGCATTTTTGTTGATTTTTAAACCATATGGAAATTTTCTTCTTCTTTAAGAACTATAACATTTCTTTGATCTATTGCTGCAAAAAGTTGTCGTTGTCGACCACTGTTCGACGCTTCCTGCACTGCACGGAATGCTACCAGGTCTGTGACAGCTGCAGACGCACACAAAACGCACGACCGTCGTCAGCCAGCCATCGCACTCCTTTGTCAGGTCTGCGTCTGGCTGCGACTGGTTGCGACTTTGGTATGACGGAAATTTAATAGCCAATCTCCCCACAGTCCCTCCCTCCGCTTCCGGGCGCGCATCAGCTTTCGACGCGCCACACGCGGACACCGGAGACGGACTGGCAGGGCTGGTGGGTGTTGGCATCGAGTGGCCAACGGGTGGTTTGGTTTTCCTTCATCACAATAACGTTTTACGATAGGGGGTTGAATTATTAAATAAATACTTTTCTCGCCGTGGAGCGAAAACCTGCTGTTCCGTGTGTGGGGCTCGCTGCAATGTTCGCCCAACCCTCCCGGTGACGATCGACCTGCTTGGGAACAATATATTTACGATATGCGCACGTCCTGCGACCATCGGAAGGACGTTGCGTTTGTGCGCTGCAGTGGAGGGGGAGGAGGGAAATGGAGGCGATAATTTTTCCGTTTCGTAGGCACTCGATAACGATGGCGGACAAAATCGCGCACCGTGGGTGATAAATGTCCTGTTTGGCTTTGCTGTTACCGGGCTACGAAGATGGTGAATTCGCGGATCCGGATCGGTTGGTTGGTGACGAAAAATCGTCGATACGATCGGCGATAACAGCGAGAGTTTGCTAATTTTAAATTCGATTGGTTAATGAAATAAATAAATTTCAACCTAGTCAAGGAATAATTCGTTTCCGACTCTTTGCAACATGAGAGGCAGAATGGAATGGAACATTTAAATAAGACGTAAAACAATAGACAAAATTAAACTTGTAGCAACAAATCAAATTTAAATTTTGCTCAATTATTCAATAGATTTCATATTATTTAAAAAGTTTGCAGAATTAAATGTTAATAGAACGCTAACAAAAAATAAAAACGAAAAGAAAATGCTGAAAAAAATTGTTGTACAACAATTCGGCATTCAATCGATTTCAGATTCACAAAAAAATTAAAAAATAATCCAAATATTATCGAAACGGTTAGGCTGGACAGCAGGCAAATTTGATAAAAAAAATGGCGAATAAAAATATTTTCGATAGCTGGGAAACATGTTTGCGAACCATTTACAACACAAATTGCCATTGTTCATGACAAAACCTCACCAATCTCACCAATCTCGCCAGTAAATACGGTGCATCCTTCTACGAACACAGGAGATAACTCGATACTTGTGACGATATTTAAACTGGCCGCTGCTGACTCGCTGAGCGTGGTGCTCAGGTGCTCGGACAAGGGAAAGACCTTCCGAAAACAGATTCCTAATCGGTCGTCAATGACGTAGGACGCGTGACGCAGTGCCCGAGCGCCCGTTCTTTGTCCGCCCGGCGGTAGAATACGATGGGTAAATATTTTTATCAAAAACTCATCTTAAATTGTTAGCTAAACAAATCAAGTACAAAGGTAGAGCTCCTCCACCGGAGAAGCCTGTTACAGAACGCAAACTGGGCTGGCTGTTCGTGGCTCGATTGGGTAATGAATATTAAAATATTACATTGCTTGTTGTCGAAGGAAAGCAACACTCAAGTGATGCTGCAGAGTAATTTAAGCCTAGGGGCTGTTTGCGAGCGATTGTTACCATGATCAATTTGATAAGCTGATGTTTTTACATCCACTTAGCTGGCGTTGGTGATTTGTTTGTGCAAGTGA
>JXXA01016251.1:0-11801 GCA_000956255.1 Anopheles punctulatus
AAATTTAGTGTTTTTCTTTGATTCCTCATCGAAAAAAAAACGCCAATTTCCCTTCCTTTTTTCCAGCGCCTGGAAAGAATATTAATTCGTTAAAAATAGTCCGCGCGCCAACCGGTTGCTGGTGCGATTGGTCAAAAGTGTAAGTGTTGTGCAAATATTGTGCTTGAAGTGCCAGCTTGAAAAGAAGCTATAAAAATTCAGTCGTTGAAAGTGTTCCATCAGTGCGTGTGCATTTCATCTCCCGAGCGAGCTGCTGGAAGTGATATCTGGAAAAATAAGATTAGCTTTTTTCCCGTGTTAGTGTAGTGTCGAATTCGTGCTAATTTTTTTTTTGTTACTCTCAAGTACATACATGAAGCATATACGAGCATCGCTGCTTCCTGATTAGATCATCAAATTCACGCAATACCGCAGATCTCTGCCGCAGTGGGTAAGTGAGCAGGCGAAACAAACACGAAACGGAAATTTTCGTTTCGTTTGATTTCGTTTTTTTCTGTATTCCTTATCCTCTCAGCTTATAATTCACCGGTGAAACAAAAAAGAAAAGCACATGTGGCGTTGGTAACGCGGAAGGTGCGCTGGAATCAAATTTCATTAAAACTTTCAGCTCACCGTTTCACCTGTTTGCTTTATTTGCTGTGGCTTAGGCGCTTCTTTATTCCGCGGGATGCCGACACGCGTAAGGATGTACAAGCAGCCGGAAACCGCGTGGTAAAACTTTGTAGCAGATGCGAAAAAATAAGATAAAGATGCTACGGCGCGAGCGGTAAGCTGCTTGAAAAGTTTCGTTTTTTTCCCACCCCGGGAAAGTGCCTTATCTTGGTGGAAATTGTTGTTCCCCTTCAGACGGTAAAGTTATTCAAAAGCATTTGTTTGAAACTCCAAACCCATCGTGCGTGGTTCATTGGCTTGCGGTGAGTCAATTTGGAGTTCGTCGGTGTGTTGTTTGCTAATTATTTTCACCTCTTCGGGAAGGGTTTTGACGATTGCTCGTTCGGAAGGAGTTATTTGGGCCTTTTGCTATCATTGCTATTAGTATGGTACTCGTATTCTAATACACAGCATTACTGTTGTAGATAATATTATTTTTCTACGACTTTTGGTGCTTTGAACCAGCCGATGTTAAAGGAAAAATATATTCTTTTTATCTCACAAGGCTGATGTAAAAATCCTTCTGTATGGAAAAATCCTTCAAATTTTATTAATTTCTTTTTTGTTGAAGCAAACTTTTATCGAAGCGGTGTTCAACACTTTATTTTTTAAATTTTTTTTTTTATTAAACTTCCTGGATCGATTTTTTTGGATGGTTCGCGAGGGTGATTGAAATGATGATAAGAATTTTTGTTTTCAAATTCGTACAGATTTGCTGCAGCCGTAGGAAGTAAAAAAGGCGAGGTTACAGCTTGGAATGACTCGTAAAATTGAATCTTTATTTCCAGAATTGGTTAGACATCTTGTTAAGTTATTCTTATACTGTGTACGTGTGTTGTGTAACCATGTGTAACAAGAATTTGCATGCCAACCGGCCGGGGACCGTTTTACGAAATCTTATCCGGCCGGTTGGGAGGAAAAATGGCATATTTTCCATCCCGTTGAGCGGCGGCTGTGGAAGCAATTTGCTGGAACAATAGAACAATTTTGCCCTCCACTGTGCCGATGCCGAGATTTGGATTGAAGCGCGCGTGTGTGTGTGTGCAAAAGAAAACAACCGAGTGAGAGACGACGTGAAGCATTCGTCCTTCGGGAACGATTAATGGGAGCTATCTGCAAATGATTATCGTGTTGTGCCCATGCCACCGTTTAGGTCTTTTGTTTTTTCAAGGGTAACAATCTTGTGTGCATGGGTTGTGGGTGCGGGTGTGGGTGTGGGTAGAACATGTTCTCACGGTATCCAGCGTGTGATTGCTGAAGTCGGTTTGCGTGTGTGTGGTGTGAGATTTTTTATGTGATTTTTTTTCCTTTCCAATTGGAACCTGAAACTCATGACGGACGTACAGAGCGTTTTCTTTACGGCACACTGTCCACCTCCCACAACCACGGAGACGTTACGGGGATGCTCTATTTATAACGAATTCGCCGCAGGCGTGCATGTTTAACCCGTGAAGCAATAGTAAAACGAGCAGCAAATACCTAAAAAAAAAAACCCGAAGCGGAACGCTTCATTGTGACATCGAAACCGACGGATTGTGTTTGCATTCGCTCTTTTCTAAAGTCAACGTAGCGTTTGTTGTTTTTTTTTTGGTTTGTCACTCGTCGCACACTCCAAGCCAAGAGGTGTGTGATAAATTGGTTCTCCAACCTTTCTGACCACACCTTTGTCCGTTGGAAAATAAAATCCGAACCGTAGGGAAAGCGTGGCCGGGAAGTTTGTGTGTGTGTGTGTGTCTGTGTGGCATCATTTGTTTCAGTCACACCATCCGGAAATTACATCCCACAAACCCATCCGTTCTCCTTTCGCAGGAGGTCACGTTTGGCTGTCCGTGATCCTTTTTTGGGAGAGCGAACCTCAAAATGCGTTCCGCAAAAGAGGTCCGCGTCACGGACGGCAATATCGGTAAAGTGATCTTTTTGGTTTTTGTTTTTGTAAAGTGCTTCACTAGAATGCGCCACGAGTGAAATTTAATATTAATTTTAGTCTCGGTGGTGGTGCTGATTTGGAACATTGTTTTCCCTTGCCCGGGTTATCTACGCCCTTTCCCACTCGTCGCATATTCGGGGCATCGTAGGAAGGGCAATTTAAGGGCGTAAGTAATATAAAGTTGATTTGCCTTTAATTTCGGGCTGCATGTCCGGTGTGGGTAATGATTTTTTAATTAACAACCATTATGCATAATTTGCATCGTTGTGGTGTTTCCGTGATTATTTTTACAATGATAACGGATAGGACCCCGGTGGTTGACAGGATGCTATAAATCTGACCCTGTAATTGTAACGGCTGAATGGTCTATTAAAAGCTAACATAAAGCAGAGATTATCAGTTAAAAAAAATAATAATAATCCTCTCAATGGTCATACATTTTGATGTTTTAGTGCTATTCAATGAGCATTTTTCTATTGCTGCTAATGAATTTCCAACTTCTGGGCGAACCTTTTGAATTTCATTTTCACATCGCCATGCGAACAGAACAATGGAATGTTTGCAATATGATGGTGAATATTTTTTTTTGTATTACAAAAATTTATAAGCAGTATTTATTTATTATGCTACCTAAACCTCATAAAGTGAAAATTGTAGCGATCAGTCGTCAATTTTGTTTCCACAAACCTGTTCTGTTGGTTTATTTTTCCGGTTTCGCAGACTTTTGTTTTCAAACAATATAATTGTTTTTATTTAAAAAACACAAAATATAAAAAAGTTTGTAAATGCGAACATTCTAAAATTGCCAAATTTGTCATATAAAACAGTTTTACAGTTTTGATTTAATTGAACATATAATCTTTCCTGAGTTTTTTATGGGAACTTTAATCATACAGTTTAGATATGGCTTTTGAAGGAAATAAAATACGAAAAAGACGAATTTATTTTCTCAAATAAACTGTAATGTTCCTAATGTTGAACATACGGATTGTTTTCAATTTGGGCACGTTAATATTCGTTTCCAATACAATGTCAATGCACCAAACATGTTTTTTAATGTACTTTGGTATCTAAAACGTGTTTATATAAATTTAAAAATACTTTAAATGGATTGAAAGCTTCATATAATGTGTTGCAAGCTAGTATATTTTTAGTATATTGAAAACAAGCAATAGGGAGTCATTAACATACGCAACGTCATAAAGTTGGCTGCAGAAATATTTTTAACGATTAGCGATACTCGAATAAATAAGATCATATTCACGCACTCTGCGGCACTCATACTATAACGCGCTTACCGGAGAACATAAACTGTATAACTGGACGCTGAACGAAAAGTGGTTTTAGTGCTATTTGGGGAACGGATTTGTTGTTTGCTTTATGAATTTATTCACTTGCATCTCTTGCACTTGCACTTACAGCTTGCACCCACAGCCTGAGAGTGAGTGAAATACAGATTAGCTGAGACCGTTCAGAATGCTATTATACTCTTCAAATGTTAATACTTGATATCAGTACATTTATGTATCCATCCTTTGAAATAAACCAACTCGTCAATTCGCACATTACGCTTCTCACTTGCTGATGTGTACATGTTCACCATGAATAACAAAATGTAGCATGCAATCCTCCTAGCTTATTATCTCGTCCGTGAAAATAATCGACGTATATGCTTTGCCTCAGAAACGCCCTTTAATGCGCACGTTCGTGCACTATTTACGGTCGCGCGCTTTCTTTTACGGCCACAAATCTCTGCACTCAGAAGGATCGATCCGGTCGAGCATCGGTCGAGACTTGACGGATGGGGACTTTTATGGAATATCAAACCCGAACCACTGAAGGAGATTGATTGGAAAGAGCCCCGTAGTTAGCGGTCCCGCTTGCGATTGAATCGAAATGATCCCTGGTTGTTTTTTACGCCACCGCGCTGGGAGCGCCTTTTGTTTCGTTCAAAAGCACTCCGAAATCGGACGCTTAACTTTATGTGACGCTTTTTGGGCCGTAGCGTCGTGGCGAACTTCCTCGGGAAGAAACGCACTGCAAACTGGTCCGTGATCACGGGTAGCATGCACTTTCTCCCCAAGCGAACGGTGATTTCGGGCTTCGGGCCTTGTGCGGATCGGTAAAGCCCACGTGATGGCGAAATCCATAAAACCGACTTTGACTAACACATACACAACCGGCCCTGCTTTCGGCGCTGGGATCATACTAATTTTTTTCGACGACTATGACTGCAGAAAAGGAACAACTCCTTTTTGGTTCATGCAGCAGCAAGAAATAAAACAAGGATCAATGGCTCAACGGAGGGGGCGAAAATGGCTTAGTGGTGGGCTGAACGACTGAAGCTATATTGAAATATTTTCATGAATGTTCTAATTCAGAATTCCGTATTTTGAATAATAATATTACTCTTAGCCAAAAGCGTTGTAGGCCTATTACTTATAGTTTGCAGTTGAATTTATTCTTGGGGCGAAAGTGAGCCAATGGGTTCTATTATTACAATTTACCCTGAATCGTTATACTTTACTCATACTTTACTCATGGGCACCTCTTTTTTGCCATAGCGACGAGATGGCACAGCGTCCTGAAGAGGTTAATAAAAGTGACAGTTCACATGTTTACAGCCGGGGGAAGTTGTTTGTGTACATCCCGGCTGTCATAACTTTACGATGTTGATTTACATTTGAGATGAAGTTATTAAGGCACCCGTGTTTATCTGCATTCTTCTCAGCCATTTAATCAGCCAAAGTGGCCACAAACATCTGCGGACACCGTATGGTTTGGTGTGTTTCTATTGGATGTAAAAAGTGTGGTTATATGCTACGATTTATTTTGATGAGCAAAAGCCTAATATGTCACAGTATGTCACAGTGCAGAGGGCAATGTGGAACACCTTTTTTTTAAAGCACTTTTCTATGGAAATGGCGCTACTAACAGTAACTGCGTCTTTTAGTCGGCAGCCCGGGGACACTTCCGGGAATCCTATTGCTGTCATCCGGTGACAAACGTAGATGGTGTTATTCAAGAAGAGATTATGTGGTGAATTTGGGTGCTGGTGGTTTGCTCCAAATTGTTTCCGTCAACCATAATAGAGTGGAATTAAATTTTAATTAAACTTGCTTGGTCTTCCAAATCAAATAATTAGGCTCGTGATTGAAATTTTACGTGAACGAGATCGAAGCGATGATTGTATTTACTCTTTTCCGGCGGAAACTTCGGTGAGTTGATAAGAAAAGTAAGCGCAGTTTCAATTCTGTGCAGCGGAGGAAGTGCGAACATGAACTCAATTACCTTTTTCCATTCCACAGTGGCTTTGCCGTCGGCAGAAGAATTTTCCTTTAAAGGATGCTTCCATGTTGGCTACTGTGCGTTACAAAAAAAAGGAACCCTCGAGCTCGAAGGTGCGATCAGTTTTTGTCTTTCTCGACAAGTAGTTGACCGTTTTTGCTTCACGGCACGGGACTTATCCTTGGATTTTGTGTCTTTCAAGGCACACCCAGAGTTGGGTCGAATTCTAACCTAACCCAGATCAGCACGGGATGTCCAAAAGATGGGTCAGGATTTGAGCTTACATTGAACAGGCATTGAGTATCGAACTCCTGCGACAGGACACTCCGGCAGGACGTGTAGAAAATGAAAAATAAAAAAATAAAACCTGATTACTTCCAGACACGTGACGCGACCTCACTGAGAGGAAACCTTCTAAAACTGCCAGTGGTTTTACTCTCTGCCAACCACCGGACCAGTACAGGCACTATGGCTTTTTTTTGTAATGTCGTCACTAAATTAAAAAAAAATCTACTGTCTTTTTTCCCCGATGAAAGCTTCGCTTCCTTTGTTCGGCTCAGGCACGGCCATTGGAATGCCTGTGTTCGGGAGGGGAAAAGTCGTTTAAAAAGAAACTTACCGGTAATTTCCAGCCAACATGAACAAGACAGGCGCTGAGAGACGCTGAGGTGGTGTGAAAACATGGGCTCTGCTGCTTTGCCGCCTTGCGCGGCGTATAGCGTGTCCCTTTCCCTTTTAAACTTTTTCATCGCGTGAGCAATTTTTTCCTTCCCAAATTTTCTACCTCAACAGTACAATGGGGAACAATTAAAATGCCTCACGGGGGCAAGTGCGTCAACCGGGGCGTGTATTATGCGATGTAAATTGAAAATGAAGCGAGCGTAAAAACGATACTTTTCTATAATCTGCGCGGCGATGCGGTAGCGGTGAGAATAGCAGTTATGAATTGTGTGGTAATGTGTTTGTTATTTTTTACCACATTTTCCACTCGGTCAGAAACAAATCATTCCGGATTCAGCCGATTCAAGGAAGTTCACCTTGATTAAAACTGTGGTCATGCTGTGAGTAGATGGTATAAAATTATTAACGCTTTTAAACGACTTTCACGCATGTTTTCGTTAGATCGTGTTTCACGCTGTAAAGACACTCAATGAACCAATTCCGCATTAAAATACCGAAAATTTCGATCATTTTAAAGTCCATTCAATCGTAAGCGGATAATTCGTTCCAACGAACGATTCATTTCTCTAGCGGAAGAAAGCATAATGGGTAATCATTTGAACAGAACCATTTAAATACTGGCCTAATGGGTACACCATGGCATTTCGTTTCGCTTTGTTGAGGTGTTCTATTGATGTGCGAATGATTCAGGTTGATGGGTTCATTGTATTCATTATTCTCATTGTAATTAGAAGTGGTCGTGCGATAGACAATTGAATTGACAAAATTTCTATAAAACAGGCTCGAATAAACATGCTCTTTCGAGCTTCAATGGGTTGTTGTTTACTAAAAGCTTTACAAAAGCGTTGCTTTATATGATTTTTATATTATTTAGTATTAATACGAACCTTTCATGTGGGCAATTTTCCCGTCGATTCATCCGAAATTGTGTTCAGATGGATACGCTGACCTTTACCCTGGCAAAGAAGGTACGGACGGGCTTTGGAAGCAGCTCGACTCGGCTGCAGTACTGCTGCTGCATTACGCCATGGAGCCTCAGGAGTGCGATACGCCAGATGGTTTACGCGCCGGGAGGATTAAAGGTTATTATTTATGGAACGTGGATTTATACATGTCTATTAGGGTTTGCACTCAGCCTTTTAGTGCCACGGAAAAGCCGGCTCGGGCCGTCTATACGCAACTTTTTGCGCGCGAAATCGCCCTATTTCGTAGCTTCTCTCTCTCTCTCTCTCTCTGTTCATTGTTTTGTAACGTTTCGTTTCGCTACGCTATAGAGTGCGACGGAATGGGCCGGAAATTTATCTTCTTCCCGTAAACCGTTTACCAGGGTAGGATATCCACCGAACTTAGGCTGAAGTGCAGCAGTTAATGGCAATTTTATTGCTTTTAAACGATTTTTTAAGGATTCAAAGTTCCGCCTCACATGGGCGTGTAGTAGCGGGAAAAATGTTTACTTTAAACAAGGGTTCGGAAATTTGATACCGCTTAGGTCGTACCAATTATGCTTGCAGTCCATCGCTGGTTGATCGTTAAATGTAGCCTTGACGGAAAAGTATTTTGAGAAAATCTTGGAAAAATGTCTACCATTACGTTACCGAGATTGTGCAAATTGGTTATTTTTTTTTATTGATTCAAATTTCGAGAACATTCCTTACAGAACCGACGGTAGCAAAAAAAAAACGAGATCCTCCTCCAGTGCTACCCAATTAGTATACATACTTAGGGGCAGGAGGTGTTGAATCAAAATTGTATAGCCTTTACTTTCTGAATCGATCGATTGAGAAAAATATATATCGAGATTGAGTTTGGGGGTATTGATGTCTACACTTGTGTTCAAAATTTATGAATAAGATATTTCCTCACCTCAACCCAACAAAAAAGGTGGCCGTACGATTCGCGCCAGGTAGCCATAACAATTTTTCATTCGAAATTATTAACGATTCTATCGAACGGCAACGAAAAACAACTCATAAATCATCACCGCAGCATCGTCGGGGAACATAAATCTGACCCGATCTCGATTTCAACCGGCCCGTTATCCATTTCTCGTCATGATAAATCGGCTCCGATCAGCTCCACTGACAGATCACACTTGTAAGGTTCCGCATTGTTTACACCTCCCGCGTGCGGACGGACTGACGGATGGATGCCGGTGTATGTGCACTTGTTTACATATCGACGAAGGTTTCTTTATTTTCTTCCCAGTAAAGAGAGCAAGATTCGCAACTTCTACAGCGCAACAGGCGAAGCCGGTGTTGTATTGTGATGCCAACACCATGGAAATACCGACGAATTGATACTTCTTGAATTTTCCCCGCAGTGGGTTACTATTTTTATGTCTTGATTGGTTTATTTTGGACTCTCTAAAGAGCGGTTCTGGTTGTGTGCGCTGGAGTGCTACGTCATTCGGCATATTGCGGGTTAACAAACGATTACGGCTCAACATCGATCGTAGCCAATTCATCCCGCACGAACTGAAATGTCAGCGGATTCAAGTGCCGTCTCAAAATCCGTCCCGAATCGCACGCTATGCAAACGTGGCTAGACTTATTTCCGACCAGTCTGTTATCGTTCGTTTCGTTGAGTTTCACGCGATTTCCCATTTCCCGCGCAGAAGGGCACACAAAGCAAATAAAGGCAAATCGAATGGAAGGAAATAGATTTTCTGGCTTATTTGGCTGAATGGGTGCAGATCGATGCTCCAAACGTCGTTGGAGGTTTTTTTTTCTTCGCCCCTTAATGGTGCACCGCCAGCATAAAAATATGTTTCGAACAGGTACGTCGGCCCATGAATAGGTCGGTTCTCTTTTTGCTACCAACGATGGCGTGATTGATACGCTTATTGCGGTGAATTTTATCACCACTCGTGTGTGTTTGATTATATTGAATATGAAAATAAATTTATCGGAATGAAAATCGCAAACAAATCCGGTTGCTGATGGATGTAATCACATAAAATTGGATTACAACTGGACTTATAAATGTTATTAACGTGACGTTTCCGACCAGGGATTTGCTCCCCTTCAAGCAGGAGTCGCATTTTGTGGCGAAAGTCGGAACGACGTTCGACGCTAGCGGTCGCACATAAACACCCAGTACTACCTGCGTTTGCCCACATTGCTGTGTTCCTGTATTTCATGTCTCACCCGCGACTTCCGCATTCGATTTCCCACGGATATTCCATTCCAGTATGTGTGTGTGTATGTGTGTTTTTGGGTGCAGTATTTGCAATAAAAATGTTAATCCCTTTTGGTCCGAGCGTGGGGGAGGTGGCCATGTTACCTCGAACCATCTGGTGGTCAGACCACCGTGGTAAACATTCGGGATTACATTCGTAGTAAACGCCTTGTAAATAAAAGATAGGCAATGATTTTTGTGCGGGGTTGTGAGTTTTTGGAATGGGAGAAAAGGACCATGTTTACTAGCCACGAACTTCTTCGTTCCCCCGTTTCGAACGCTCACTACTCGTTCGCACGAACACACAGGGCAAAGGAACTCGTTTTGATTGTCAGCAAAAACACGGCCAATAGCATGCGTGGAAAGAGAAAATTTCCGTCTATACGTATGTTGGCTCAAAAGAGTAGGATAGTTTTCCGTATTTCTTTGACGCAGAAAGAAGGAATCGAAAATGTAAGCGTGAGAGAGTGAGAAAAATAATCAGAAAGAGGGAGATGCATAGGATTTAATTTGGCTATGTAACATGCACAAGTTTGCTGTATGTCCTGTGAGATATTCGACACCGGAGGAGCTCACTTACAGTTGACCATCCGGATGGATTGAAGAGACCGTAGTTCCGTAGTCGAAAAGACTCTGTTTGGTTTTCGTAAAAAAAAAAAACTGTTCGGAAGAACGAGGCAGCTCTATTCATTGGTTTTGTTTGCTGATGTTCTTAGCACAACATAATAGGATTTGCAGGTTTAAGGTCTTTTGATGATGGAATGCGGGTCGGGTTGTTTGGTTTTGGCTGAACTTTACGTTACTGAGGTTAAAATATGTATTTTTATTGTATAATGCGAAATCGTTTGAGTACTAGTGGGATCGGTAACGTTTTTTTTGTTGACTATGTTTTGACATTTGGGTTTTACCATACGTAAACATGTCGGCCGAAAACGAAAATGATGACATGTTGAAAATGTCATTTCTTTGTCGAAAAAAAAATCTTTTATCGCCATCGCAAAAATTTTTAATAAATCGGTACTATATGACTCTTTTTGTGGGACTTTTTTTAAAGGGTACCATTTTATAAGGCACATGTAATTATCACCTTGCAGTGAACTCCTCTAGTAGCTGCACAAAACATCAACCACACCTTTACTCGAATCTCCAAGGTAAAGTTAAATATTGAGTGTTAATCCATTGGTGCCTTAAAAAAACAATGACGACACGTGTAGTGTACCATATCAGGCATCGTATGAATCACCTGAAACTCTCCGCCACGCAGCCACGCCAGTGTAATTGAACCAATATGTAGCAAACCTTTTAGCACGTTCGCACGTACACCGGTCCGGTTTTGGTGAAGGAGTGTTTGGACCTAAATTTAACCTTTCAAACGGGGTTTGTCTCTAAGAGCTGCTGTCACTTAGCGAGCATCGGAAAATGTAAACACTGTCATACTAACTGTCAACATTGTAAAGCTGGGACAGGTGGGAACGGCACTGTGATGCTGTTTCGCCAACCTGAAGGTAAATACAAATGTTATAAAAACAATTAAGTCCTAACTGCGATCGGTAGCATATGGCGCCCCACCTAATCCCGCCCTGCGCGAAATCAGCAAAATGTACGGTTAAACACACATTCCGTGTGCGCTCATGCACTTACTCCTTCCGCGTAGCGTGACGTGACGCGCGTCGTCATCATCCGTCGGAAGAGAAGATCGGTGAGCAGTTGAAACGGTGGTTACATCGGCGAATGATACATTACCGGTGCTACCGTCTTCCGAGCTGTTTACCGGCGTACAGCCCGAGTTTGATTTTATTGTCGGGGCGTAAATTTTTCGTGTAAACAACCGGTGCTAGCCCGTGATTACCGACAGCCGCCCGACGCTGGTACGGCCGAGCGTGCGATGATTATTCATCTTACATTCGCTGTCTGCCTCACATCAGGCGATGGAGGTGCGTCCGTCGTTAAAGTGTTTACTGACCTGTGTCTCACGAGCGGAAGTGTCAGAAACCGACTACAAGCCCGCGGGCGAATGGGAAATGATTTCGGAAATTGGACAAAAGAATGCAGCAAAAATGTGTTGCGTGTTTGAAAT